>CM024242.1:66497218-66581365 GCA_013421045.1 Propylea japonica | reverse complement strand
AAGCTTCTAGAGTCTAGAACCGGATATCCTAATGAAAACTACATACTGAGTTGATGATTTGAGGTAATTTTCATTGCCGAGGTCACAGTGAAAAATATAATTGATCCTCAAATTGTGATTATATCATCTTAACTATTAATGAGGGTACTTGCCACGATTATCTCTAGACGCACGCGAGTTTATGTAAGTTCTTATTTTTATTTCGCGAAATTAGTATGTCGTTTATGTGATTGATAACATTAACTGGCAACTGATGTGTGAAAATATTTAAAAACTCGAGAAAATCTAATGGGTGAATAGTTGATGATTTATAGTACTTTCTTGACATGGGAAATTGACTGATTCGAGGTCGTGGAAAACGAATATGCCAGTAGTTTTTCCACAGGATGATTATCCTCCAAATAATCGACTTTTTGGGAAAAAATCTGGGAAAATATTTCAACTTTGGAGTGCTGTAGTAGCCACAAGAATTATTCTGTATTGATTCTGTACTGGTGCTGTAATTGGCGTTTGTGTTCTCTTTCTGTGTAGTTTGTAAGCCTCTTTATTTCAAATATCTAACAGCACCTTAGAATTCATACGATTGCGTTCAACATAATGATAACTTCTATTTTTTTTCATTAGAAGTCATTCAAGATATAAGGAAGTAATATTTAATTATGTATGTATTATCATTCAGAACCAAAATATTTTTTATAAGAGAATTGTCGCATACTTATTTCTTATTGAAAGTGCTTTGTCATTTTCTCTCTCATCTATTCAGTTTTTATGCACATTTTGTATGATGCAAAAGTATTAGAAAATACATAAGCTCATTTTGAGAAGTAGGTAATATTTCATTTACATTCATGTTGAAGAGATATGAAATAATCAGAGATGTGATATAGTTTGTTATCATAATATTTCTGAAAATTATTTTTTTTTGATATTCATTCATACAGTATGCATTGATTCTCATGAATATACAGTATTTTCCAACTATACAGGGTGTCACTAAATAAGTGTAAAATATTTAAGGAGGTGATTCCTCATCGAAAAAAAGATAGGATCTTTCATATAAAGAAACTTCATAGGAGCATCCCTTGTTAAGATACAGCCCCTCAAAGGGAGTACATAAAATTTGTATAACAATTTTTTTCACAAGCACCAAAAGAGTTACAATATTGAAATTAACCTGACGTTTCCTACTAGCAAAAAGACACTTATGCAGTTATTTATTTGGTTTACCCTATGGTTGTAAGGGTGAGAAACGCAACCCCTAAAGTTTAAAATGTAACTTTTTTTCTTATTATTTGTTTACCATTTAAAATTTATTTCCGATAGCCTGTTTCATTCTAAACAATAAATGTCTCTAGAGTTTTTTTGCCCAGAATAAACCAGTTCGCAGTAAAACATTATTTTACGAACAACTACAATTGAAAAATTTATAAACTGACAGCGTTATACCAATTTAATTGTCACTATCGCTAAAAGTGTCCTACTAGATAGATTAGTTTAGATTTATGATGATCTATATCTGTAGTTGTTCGTAAATAACTTTTACTGCGAACTGGTTTATTTTGGGCCAAAACTCAAGAGACATTTTTTGTTAGAATGAAACAGGCTATCGGAAATAAATTTTTAAATGGTAAACAAATAATAGACAAAAAGTTACATTGGAAAAGAACTTTAGGGGTTGCGTTTCCCACCCTACAACCATGGGGGTAAACCAAATAAATAACTGCATAAGTGTCTTTTTGCTAGTAGGAAACGTCAGGTTAATTTCAATATTGTAACTTTTTTGGTGCTTGTGAAAAAAATTGTTATATACAAATTTTATCTACTCCCTTTGAGAGGCTGTTTATCTTAACAAGGGATGCTCCAATGAAGTTTCTTATATGAAAGATCGTATCTTTTTTTCGATGAGGAATCACCTCCATAAATATTTTACACATATTTAGTTAGAACCTGTGTTTTGAATCATGAAGTTATATATACCGTTTTTCTTCAAGTTTTTCAAGACAATAACTTGCAAAGAATATAAACTTCTACCCACTCGAGTATTGAATGTAGGGTTGAAATCCGACTAATGCACATCTTCTTAGAGTGCTCAGCAGAGAGTCTATTAGATTCGAAGTCTTTAAATTTGAATGAAAGTTCATGTTCAATTGAGTCGAATTTCAGTATTAAAAGAGAAAAAATCTCGAAGTTTTGGATCTTATTGTCATATTTATGTTTTGTTTCAGGTCCTAGCTGCCATATGTGCACATTCTGTCTCAGTATCAATAGGTATATGTCAGGGTTACAGTGCCATTTTGATACCACAACTGAAATCTTCACCTCAGTATAATATAACCATGGAAGTTGGATCTTGGTTAGGTAAGTCCTAAGTTTTTGTCTTCTTTAAGATAAATATTCAAGAATTTGGTGGGAACTATAGAAAGGAATACCCTGAAGATCATTAGTAACACATTGAGTCCAAATTTCAGAGACGTATAGTCCGTTCAGGAAAAGTTTAGGGCATAGTAGGCGTTTCTTTATTTATCTGAAGTTGGTAGTATTTACTGTCATAAAGTAAAATAAAGTCAACGTTGCTGAATGTACTCGGCCTCGTCCGACGAGCTTGCGAGTTATCAGAGAACTCTATGCAATATTAACAACATTGCGTATCAATCTGACAAGAAAATAAAGAACATAACCTTAAATTTTAATATACAGAGTAGAATATGCCAAATTTCCATGGCCAACCGACGGCTCAACCTTTCGTGAACGGAGTATATGTTAATTTTTTCAATTTTTTGAGTTGTTTATACAACTGAAATCGAAATAAAAAAACTTCTCTCATGAAAAAAACCGGATCTAAGGAACGAAAACATCTAAGAAGAACCAAACACAACAAAATTCCATATAATCGATTGTAAGCCACGAGAAATACCTGCGAATGCGTAAATATATACCTTTTTCGAGTTCACGTCCTTAAAAGCACCCAGATGTATGTCGTATATACCTTCCAACTTTCATTAATGACCATGAAAGATCGGAAGTTGATATTATATTGGGTGTTGGTTTCGCAAACACACGCACAAAAACTTCCGGGAAGAATTTTTACTGGTTTATAATTATGTCGGAAGTGTTTACCTGTCAAATACATCACTGTTGCCAAATATTGTGACGTACTGGAACGAATTTTGAGCGTTTTTACATTTGATCGAGGGTTGATACTAATGAGGTTTTGTCTTGAAGGTTTCAATATAGTCGTAAATAGTTTCTTTCAATTGAGAATAGATTTTATTCTGATTGAATTGTTCCTGAATTGAAAGTACTGAATCCAACTTCCTATATATCTCGAAAACAAAGATTTTATGGAATAATGTAACATATACTCCGTTCACGAAAGGTTGAGCACATAGTAGGCGTTTCTTTATTTATCTGAAGTTGGCAGTATTTGCTGTCATAACGTAAAATAAAGTCAACATTGCCGAATGTACCCGGCCTCGTCCGACGTGCTTGCGAGTTATCAGAGAACTCCATTCAATGTTGACAACATTGCGTAACAATCTGACGAGAAAATAATTAACATAACCTAAAATTTTAATATACACAGTGGAATATGCCAAATTTCCATGGCCAACCGACGGCTCAACCTTTCGTGAACGGACTATACATAGGGTATGGTGTGCCGAGAATTTCAGAGTGGGTACTTACGGTTTTCAGTATTTTCGGTGACTAGCTTCGTATTAACGTCAACCAAATTTGAAATTTTCATCGACTGGAGATCAACTGATAGCAAAAAAACGCATATAAATCATATATTTTTTCTTTATTTAACTAATTCTATCCTTCACTTCACCGAAAATCTTCAAACATATCTCACAATTGTCATAACTAATAAGTAAACACAAATATGAAATGTCAAATGACCGACAAATGGGCGTGGTTACCAAACTAACCAGAATAAAAGTCCGGTTGATCTGGTGACAGTTAATTCACCGAAATTTCAGGAAATGGACACCGCTTTTTCAGAAATTTGACTGTTAAGAGCGCCTACTTACTAACCAAAGTAACCAAGTCGATATAGGTACAGACCATACCCATAATGAGACAGAACAAAGAACTAATTAGAGATATTTCTATCCAGTACTTTCTTTGAAAACTTAAAGTCCCTAACTCATTCCGTTCAAAGAAACGTAGACGACCAGATAGAAAAATCTTTGACCTCGAATTCTTCATGATTACAAATGAGTCGTTGCAAAACACTCTCCGCTCAAAATTCACAACTTACAGACATTTCTTTTCAAAAATGCTTGCGTAAAAACATAAACCAAGTGATTGGCATAAAGCCCTCTGAAAAAAAGAGTAAAAATATGTGACACAATCATTTATTTACAGCTAGTTTGGGAGCTGTTACTAACCCTCTTGGTTCAATAGCTTCTGGTGTGTTGGCGGAGTATATGGGAAGAAAGATGGCTATCCAACTAACAACTATACCCTTTTTCATCGGTTGGTTATGCATAGGACTAGCGAACGAACTCAAATGGGTCTATCTTGGTAGAATCATCACTGGAATAGCAGCAGGTGAATACATCACTAGAATTAATAATAACATTACAAGAACAAATAGTTATTATTTGGATATTTGATTCATTTTAGGCACTGCTTAATATTTCAAGCAATTTTTCATTATAAAAACTTCTATATATCTTGCAGGAATGGCTTCAGCCAGCTACACCTACGTCTCAGAGATCTCAACGCCTGAAAGCAGAGGAGTTCTTCAAGCCCTTGGTCCAATAAGTGCCAGTTTTGGCATTCTACTTACCTACATATCAGGCTACTTATTCCAATGGAAGTACACTGCTCTCATCAGCCTTTTCTTCTGCGTCTTCACACTCATCTCCATGAGCTTCTTGCCAGAATCACCAGCGCATCTGGTGAAAGGAAAGGACACAAAGAAAATCTTCGAAGCCTATTTATTCTTCAGAAGGAGCAACTCCAAAGCTCAGGAGGAAGTTGAGAAACACACCTCCAAAAGCTACGAGTTCTACAACTCCCAAACCACTTGGAAAGAAGTGTTTTTCTGTTGCGAGACAGTGAAGCCTTTTTTGATACTCGTAACCTTATTCTTTCTCCAGGAGATGTCTGGAATCTACAGCATTCTGTTTTATACCGTTAATTTTTTTGAAGAGACTCATTTAGATGTTGATGATTTTTTAGCATCCATTGTAGTTGGTGGTATCAGGTTCTTTATGTCCATTGTGACAGCGTTTTTGATTAATAAGTTTGCCAGAAGGGTTCTTTGTATCACTTCAAGTCTTGGTATGGCTTGTACACTTCTACCGTTATTGTTATATATTAGATACTATGAGATGTTTCCATGGGAAAGGAAGTATCTGCCATACTTGCCGTTGGTGACCGTCATCTTCAACGTTTTCTTCAGTATGTTAGGGATGCTTCCCATACCATACATACTGGTAGGGGAGTATTTTCCTCTGAGAGCAAGATCTATAATGTCAGGGTTTGTCATCTGCATAGCACAAACTTTTATCTTCATTTCTGTCAAGATCTATCCTACTCTTAACATTCTACTAGGATTTAGCGGTACCTTGTTCACGTTTTTTGTAGCATCTTGCGTGGCAGTTGTTTTTTGTAAGTTTGTACTCCCAGAAACGAAGGATAAAAGCCTTGAAGATATTGAAGAATACTTCAGGGGTACCAATAATAAGGATTCGTACGTTTTGCCACATCACACAATTTGGGAAATCCCCAGAAAAGAAATTTTTTCAATTAAGATTTCCTCATGATTGATTGAAACTCTTTTTGATGTGTTTTTACACATTTTTCTGTTTGGATGTACAAATATTGCATCCTTCGATTATAGAATCTATATTCTGGAAATGATTTAGATCTCATATCAATTTTGTGGTGAAAGAAGAAATAATTGTTGCTATCAGAACATATAGTCCGTTCACGAAAGGTTGAGCCATCGGTTGGCCATGGAAATTTGGCATATTCCACTGTGTATGTTGAAATTTTAGGTTATGTTGTTTATTTTTTTGTCAGATTGATATGCAATGTTGTCAATAATGCATAGAGTTCTCTGATAACTCGCAAGCTTGTCCGACGAGGCCGGATACGTTCAGCAACGTTGACTTTATTTTAAGTTATGACAGCAAATACTGCCAACTTCAAATAAGTAAACAAACGCCTACTATGCGCTCAAACTTTCGTGAACGGACCTTAAATCATTATGATCTTCAGCAATTACTGATCTTAGGCATAGTCTGAGATGAAATTATTTTACTTCTACAGAAATATTAAAATATCATCATAAAACTGAAATTTAGGGCAATTTCTCGTTTTCACTTGTACAATATCTATTCTATTTGATTTGCACTAAAAACCTGTGGTCTCAAACAGAAGTAAGCTTTGTGATATTCTGAAAAGTTTGTCAAATTTTTGAATAAGTATTACCTATGTATATTACATCGTATCTAGTCGTTCATATTGGATGAATAATTATTTATTTATATTAAATTTGTGGATTATAATTATTGTATAGTTCAGTATTTAAATAAATTCCTGAAATAATTTTGTGTTTCAATCGAAATAGTCTCTCAATTTTTTAATGAACCTTGCTGGATAAATAATTTCATTAAAATGACCAACGAAGAAGAATAATTAATTTCTTATGACCTCATAGGAAAGATTTTCAAACATATTGAAGTGATAATGATAAATATATTTTGGTACATCTGAAGTTTAGAACATGTGTAGTTGACGAAAGCAAACGCATTTGGGTATATTTTGACTTGATTGATATTAATCAATTGTAATAAAAATGCCACCAAGAAAAAAAACTTACAGTACAGAATGGTGAACCAGAAGAACCAGAAAAAAAAAAAAAAAGGCACAACGAAAAAGAACAGAAGTACAATATCATGAGTCAGAAGGATCAGAAGAAGAAAAAAAACCCCGACGAAAAAGAGCTGCAGTACTATATTGTGAATCAGAAGACACAGAAGATGAAGTGGTTGCGAAAAAAACGAAACGAGGAAGAAAAAAGACGAAAAAGTAAGTGAATATCAACTTCTAGTAATAATTAATAATTTTTTGATGATGAATACAAAAAATTAAATAAAAAATCGATGAAAAGAACTTCAATCCAGAAATTGCAATCTTTGTGAATGAAAAATAAGCATTTTTTAACTTATGTTGAGTGTATAGCTCTGAAAATACGCAGATTAGTGTCCAATCGATTTCTCAGCATCATTAACTCAAAATTCTGTAATATTCACTCGATTTTTAGATTTGTTAGAGCACTATGAAACTTTCAGAGGTTTCACAAAAATTTTAAAATGAATTCAATTCCTGTGATTATGTTCTTCAAAAGTAAATAGAAAAAAAGGAGTGGCCTATAGGGTGGTCATTTTCATTAGATTTTTTCGAGTTTAGATAGTGCTTCAAAACTTCAAGACAACTTGAATATATTTTGTGTATTCACCATACTTTTCGTTTTCTATTTCATAAACTTAACTTTCAACGATTCTTTTACGCAGAGTACCAAAAAAGAAGAAGAAAAAGAAGAAAAACCAAAGATAAACGAGCTGATCAACTATTCTGCAAGGGACTCGGATGATACCCCAGATGAAGATGATGATCTCTGCTTTTATACATGCCCATGTGCTGGATGCCCAGAGAAGTTCAAAACAACAGAAACACAACTTTTTCACTGGAATTTGTGCCACGTCACAAGAAGAAGGCAAATCAGTGATGGGGACTGCATCTCGATTCAAATGATAGATTTTGAGAACAGAATGAACGAATCGTTTGAAGCATATCGTAGTTACTGAAAAAACAACCACAATATGATTTCAGCGAGTTTTTGTTCAGTATGAAAATTTAACACTTATGTACAAATTTTTTCATCGAACATCATTAAATTTCTGTGGTCACTGGTGTTTTGTGTTCTTTCCATTATCGAAACTCCCCACTATAGTCATCCATTAATAGTTATTTAATCAACTAGGGTTATTAATGACAGCGCCTTATAGTCAAGACAGTTCGTGACAATAAGTCGCTTGATTAATAAACTAGTTTATTACAAGATTTTTCCGTTGACCTCATTATAAACGAAGAATATATTTTTGATTGATATACATTCTTCTTTTGCACAAGACATACCTTTGACATAATGAAATTTCTACGTTCCAGTAGATTTGCTTCTGAATACTTTGTGTTCGGTTACCTATTACAAAGACACATTAAAATTGCATGAATTGAATATTACAATGGGTCATAATGTTCAATTCAATACAAATTAAAATCACCTTCTGTTTTGCAGTTAAATTTTCAACGACAGATCTCAAAAATCAAATATTTCAATTCAATTTTAATTGGACAAACAAAATTAACACAGGATATAATCGAGATAATATTTTGTTTTTTACAGTAGTTGATTTTGATTATTGAATGAAAAAAGCAGAAAAAAGGGTGCCATATAATTTATACTTCACAAATATTGTCTATTATTCCTACAAATAAAAGTTGAAAAAAAGAATTATTCAATGAAGGTAGAGTTATTATGATGATTGAAAAAATAATTCAATTAGCAGATTTAACTTTTCAATGTATAATAAAATACATCTTCAATTTTCACTGAATCACTCAAATCTTCGAATATTATGGTTATTATTGTATATATAGTCTTCAGGATCTGAAAAATTAAATTATAAGTTAATATACAGTGGAACTTTCCTATAACGACGGCTTGTATAACGAATTTCTCTGTTTAACGAATTTTCTACAAGACATTGCACCTTGAATCCAAATTCCATGTTAAAACGAAGTAAATTCTCTCTATAACGAAAGATTCAAAGAAGAGTGAAGTCAATCGCGACATTGCCGACTATAGGAACAAATTTTCTGTATAACGAAATTTTTTTACAAACGAATTTTTTTTGCGGATTTAGCGGTTTTCGTTATAGGGAAGTTCCACTGTATAATATATTAGTAGACTTTACGGGGATGTTTAAGTTATAACAAGTATTATTTTCTAACCGAATTTTTACTTATTTTTTTAAGCAAATTTACCTTGATGCATATGCTCAACGGGACCATGCCCATTGGTCCAATTTTCAACCCTAGAGGTTTCTGTGATTCTCATCATCAGAAGCATAACCTTTGAGTTTTCACATCTACTGTATACCATTCACTCATATAAATTGCGGTTGGTGTAGAGAGATACTCTGAAACAACAAGCAAACAAATATGAAAAAAAATTCAATTCAATAGTCGGCACCCCTAAAAACGCGGGTATAATTTAAACTCTTTCCACCTTGCGGAGTTCAAGGAAATGAAAAATTAGATGAACTTGCAAAAAAGCGCATCAAGGTTTAACACCTGCTGGGACCTGAGCCTTTCTGTGGGCTTAGAATAGACCAATATGATGCAACTGCCCAGTAATGAGAGTTGAATAGCAAAAAAAACCCTATGGAGAACAGCTTCAACGATGCTAGTTCCTCACTCTTACAAGTTAATCGCCCAAGGCATTCTCTCCTTAGGCTAGCAATGCCCAGGCATTCCGTGACTAGGTGAATGGGGGTTTTTTTTCCTCCCCACAGAACCTACACTCGTCAGTGTCCGATAATCCCATCCTCAACAGATGCTTCCTGAGGCGCGACACGCGACGAGAAAGCCAATGAGGAAGTGTAATTGTTTCTTACCAAGATCCAGATATCTTTTGGATCCCGCTGTCTCAAAGTTCCGAAAGAACTCAGTGGAATGATCCATCCCTGGTAAATTCCGCCAGAGTTTTTCCCTCTCGGCTTTCTCCTTCTCCAGAAACTCCTTCTTAAAGGTACATTTACATATACCACAGAAGGGTTCTGGGACAATGAGTGACATTCGTGCACCCTCTTTGACAAGTGTATTGGTCTCTTCGTTTCCTTTTATTCCCGAGTGGCCGGGAAGCCAGATTAAAACGACCTTATTTTTCGTGCCTACCTCATTGAGTTTGTTCCGGCACTCCCAGATCATTTTAGAGTCGACGACGTAGGAGCTCAGTGCTTTAATAGCAGCTTGACTATCGCACTTCTGATAGTTTCTTTCTAGATTTATATCTTGACATCTTTCAATAGCTAAGATTTCCACTTGAAAGACGCTCATATAGGAGCCTAGCGACAGTGCACACTTGGTACTTAGCCCGTATATCCAGCGCCAGCTCCTGTAGAGGTTTTGGAACCATCTGTATCCATTTTACGGTATTTTCTTTGAGGTTATAGTCGGTATGTTCCCGCTCCATTTCTCTCTCTTACTTAGCAATGTCCTGAAATGTTTCTCAGTGCTTACTTTCTTGATCATTACATCACTAGGGAGATTCGCAGATGAGATGTAGTTATTCAGAGAGGATCAGACTCTCTGATTCTTATTTCTCTCATTAGCTGTGCCTTTCTTAGATATTCTGAATTATTAGGGTGAAGAGCAAAAGATCTACATGATCCCAATTCCCGGAAGGCTAACCTTCCCAAATAATAATAATAAAAAGATTCTGAAATATTGAATAAACTCACCTCATCGACAAGTACTTGTCCATACCAGTACTGAATGAACAATTGAAATAGTAGAAAATCAACGCAGCCAAAATACAAAAAATTATTTAGACTGTAAACGTTGCTCTGTAACAAAAATTCAGTAGGTTATCATTCAGCATAAATGAGATAAAATAGTTTAGAAGATTGTTGCCACTAGTAGGTGAACAGAACGAAGAAGAACTTTCAGTTTGTGATATCTGAGAACTGAAAACACTACGTATTCGGGTATTTAACTTACCATGATGATGAAAATGAACCCAGCAATCTGAAGAGCTCGAAGTAAGAAATCACAGAATAAGAAATAAGTGATCATACGATTGAAGTTTTCATGCTTCCTGCAAAAATCACTTTATTATAAGTAGGACGCAAATTTACAGTGAATAAGACATAAAGTCACACATTCATTCAAATAAAGGATTTTCCAATAAGAAGTGTTATTTTGATATTCAAAGAAAAATGCCATTTTGAATATAAATGATCTGATGTTTATTTCATTATAAAGAAGAAGCTATGCCGTTAATTGTGGAAAATAACATCAGGCAAATGACAACCACGACCATGCTTACAGGACCATATTTTTTTAATGAAATGTTCCATAACCAAATCGCAAAGTAGCTGCCTATGTCCTCGATAGCCCCACGAATTCCATCTTGAGGTCTTGAATCGACGCTGGGCTATTAGCTTGGACCTTCTCTGTCATGTGGCCCTCAAAGGAAGAAGTCTAAAGTGTTTAGTCACAAGATCTCGGTGGCCAATTGTGATAACCTCCTCGAAAGAAACACCGGAAACTTTTCCCGTAAAAAATCAATGGCTGGCGTGAGTTCTAGTGATAACTGAACTTTATAAGCCTCAAGACCCAAATCTTTATACAAAATACGGGTGGAATGAAGTTTTTGGAATGCCTAATTCCAAAGAAAAACGACGAGGAAGGACAAACCGGGTTTTTCTTCAACACTTTCGGCTATAGCAGCTATATTCTCGGCTGTTCTTGAGCGACGTGTACGGGTTTTATTCTTCACATTACTAATTTGTCTCAACAGCTCCAATTTTTCCACGAATTTCTTCATTGCGGTCCGACAAAGTGCTTCACGACGACCCAGAAATGTTCAAGTTTTACGAACCGTCTATGCCAAATTTTCACCATTTTTATAGTGAATTTTAATAATTTCAATGCGTTCTTGAAGCGTGTATTGTTCCATTTTTATTAATGGCGTAGTTTATACTTGTCAAATATCAAAAACTGACAGCTTCAAACGTGACATCTTCCGAAATAGCGTGCTACTCAAAATAACACCTCTTATTGGAAAACCCTTCATTATTTGGGCTTCCCCCATAAATTTTGCTCCTTATTCAACTTTTATTCAGTATTCGTTTTAAGGGCAATATTTATTCTTCATTAAATAATTTACAGCTGTCATTTAAACAGTTCTTGCGAATAATTAATACAAGAATTGAATAGCACTCCTTGCTTTTAAGGAAACAAACTCACCTGATAATAAACTCGTGCTCTAGAATACATTCTATTATGATTCCATAATATTTCTCATTTCTAGTAGTTTCTGGTCTTCCATCCAGAAACTCATCTGCATGTTGTAATACATATTTCAGTATTTGTATTCGAAATATCAGATAAAGCATTGGATAAAGGATCATGAAGTCAACAGTGACTGAAACTCCTCCTACTACAGTCACCATTAAGCTATAAAATAGGTTTGCAGCTATGTAGTGTTCCTCAGAGTCTAGAGGAATCCATACCATGATCAAATTGGGCCTTTGTGGAAATCCTGGGGGGTCATGGTTTGGTTTTTGTACCGGTTGGAGTTGAAAACGATCAATAAACAGAGCTTTCGAGAAGTTGACGAGAAAATAATAGGTTTGATTGATGACTGAGCATTTTTTTCATAACTTCACTCTAAAATGTAGATGTTTAAAAGATTGTACAGTAACTGCAAAAATCCAGAGACCCTTCAGTTATGGCTAGGATACCTCTTGGGTATCCAGGACCGGTTTCCTCATATGAATTGTTCTCAGGCCAGTCAGCTCTTGACACTTCATACCATGCCTTCAGCTGTTTTTGCTTCTGATCCACAAAACGTGGGAATTGCATTTCCCATATGGTACAAATGATGTTTTACTGATAGTATCCTGTCAGCAGTCCCCCTCATCACCCAAAGCTCAGCTTGTGACAGATTCAGGAGCTTTTGGAGTAAGTGTAAATCGTCACAAATTTTTTTGGACGGGTGTATATTCAGGGCTCTAGTATTGAATGTCCTGATATCTGGGTAGTTCATTATAAGGCGAATAAAATGATTTTGCAGATATAAAACTTAAGTGAGGAGGAAAAAAACACGAAAGTGAAGCTAAACACAAAAAACTTATGAAAAACAGCAGCAAAGCCAAATATAAAACATCAATCATTAAATTAAATACATTACCTAACCTTCAAAAAACAAAGACAAAGAAGGAATAATTAAAAGAATTAAAATAGATATAAAATAAATTGATTTAAGAAGACTGTTTTTGAAAAAATACAAAAAACAGTGACAAAATAAATCGAAAAATTGAATTAGTATATCACTGTTTTTGTATTTTAAAAAAACTAATTTTGAAATCAACTGATTTCATATCTTTTCAAATTGCTCTAACTTTTCCTTATTTTTCTTTGTTTTTGTTTTTTTAGGTAAAGTAATGTATAAATTAAATTGATGATTTACATTTGGCTTTACTGCTGTTTCAAGATGAGTTTTTTGTTTTTTGCCTCACTTTTCATGTTTTTTTCCTCCTGCATATGAGCTTCTTATAGCTCGAAACATGTTGACACATTAAAATCACTTAAGTTTTTATCTGGAAAAGTGTTGTTTATTCACCTTATGATCCAGGGCTTTCTGTGGAGGATTATTATGTTATTAAAATCCGTTACTAAGCCGCTACCTTACATTTGTCTTCTTCAACGCTCACAGAAAGGCTCAGAGGTCCAGCAGGTTTATCAGCTTTTTTACTATCTTCAATACCACAATGCCTTGGCACCATAGTAGAGTCACTTTATAGCCTCTTCCAGTTTCTTTATGTGTTACGCACTCACAGGTCAGCCAGCAGAAAACCCCTGTCAGTGCGATTACAGGGATCTAGAGTGTCCTGGCTGTCCATTGTGATGTAGATATGCGTCCTTGAGGTTCATTTTGAGACACTCTTGAGTGCACATATAGACAGCTATTATGTCCTTCTGTAAAAAAAGGTCACTTCCTAGGCCTTAGAGATTCTCACTTTAGGTGTATACACCCTTATGCCACTCAAAACAAAATCAGATCAATCTAACTTAAAACCCAACCACATCAGAGCTTCATTTAACATCTTCTGTGATAGATCAACTATAGACTAACCAGAGTACTCAATTGATCAACTTTATTGATTTTCGTCGATTTCAACTGGAAAATTTTCATTTGAACCGAAAGTGAAAGCTTCTGTTACCTTAAAATGAAGAAAAGAGCTGTGAAATACGAGGCTATTACATTGACCAAAATACTCATCGCAAAAGTCTTGAATATTGGCGTGTTTTTCGGCCAATCTGGGAGTACTCTTCCTTCAGAGGCTGCCTCGCTATTTGTTCATGAAATAATCGTATTCGAAGATCTCTTTCACGAGTTTTGGTTACCTCGAACTCCTAGCAATCCCAACTTTCATTAATGTGGTAGACATACTAATAGCTCCACCAAGATCAAAAGCGAAACCGTCAATTTCTCTGGCTGTGTAAGACGCCATTCCTAAGCAGAAACAAATGAGCTGAAAGATGAAGTAGAGGTGGAGAAGAGAAAGGTGGTATATGGAGAACCAAAGGATTTCTTCAATTTTGAAGAAACCCCCAAGAAGGAGCATTATTTGAATGTTTCTGATAGCTGGGAATTCGGCATGGTTGTTTTAGATACTGAGATGAACGATGTTCTAAGTGGAGGAAAAGCTGTTTTTAAATATTTAAACAGCGTTGAGGGTGAAAAAAAGGGGTAAGATAATTATATTGGCGGTGTCTTGAAGGTATTATGGGTATTCATATTCGCACGGTAAGGAAACAGCAGCGGTTCTGTTGGGTGGGATAGGGACAGAGGAACTAGCAGATTGAGAAATTGAATTAAATCAAAATTTATGCAAATATGGGTCCGGAAATCTTTCTTTTATCAAGTAGAACGTTTGAATATTATATTCAGGCAGTTTAAAAAGATGATATCTGGCAAGTAATGTTCATTATGGTCGAAACACTGGGTTAATTCATTTCGGAAATGTCGGACAACTTCGTGCAGCATTTCGTTGTTGTTCTTCAAGTGGGTTAGACTCGTATGACGATCTTTAGTTTGTTTAAAAAGGGGTTACAGTTCACTGCGACCTTAAGGTCCATTGTGCCCTCTTACAGAGCTGTTCTGGCCAAACCCATCACAGCTCGCCTTCCAGTTCCAGAGATCTAATGAAATCTAATATCTGTGAAGGCTTCAACGAGGCTAGTTCCTCGCTCTCACAAGTTTCTCGCCCAAGGCATCATTCTCTACTTAGGCTCTCAATGCCAAAGCATTCCGTGACTAGGTGAATGAGGGTTTCTTCCTCCTCCCCACAGAACCTATACTCGTCAGTGTCCGATAATCCCATCCTCAACAGGTGCTTCCAGAGGCGACAGTGTCCTGTAAGAAAGCCAGTGAGGAGGTGTAATTGCTTCTTACCAAGATCCAGATATCTTTTGGATCTTGCTGTTTCAAAGTTTCGAAGGAACTTAGTGGAATGATCCATCCCTGGGAGATTCCGCCAGAGTTTTTACCTCTCGGCTTTCTACTTCTCCAGAAACTCCTTATAGGTACATTTACCTATACCACAGAAGGGTTCTGGGCCAATGAATGACATTCGTGCGCCCTCTTTGGCAAGTGTATTGGCCTCTTCGTTTCCTTTGATTCCCAAGTGGCCGGGAACCCAGATTAAAAAAACGTTATTTTTCTTGCCTACCTCATTGAGTCCAACTAAACTTTCTAACTAAATCGATATTTGCATAAGTTTTGTTAATTGAGTTTTTAAGTTTCACTATCACACCCTGTATGATACAGTAAATGTAATTTTTCAATTTATTGTTTTAAATAAAATAGGTGAACTCACTGACTAAACACCCAAATGTCAAATACCTATTCATTATTATTCATTCATTACTGAAATTAGTGACAAAGTTTCAATTTTTCGAATATCATTTTCTTTATTATTCGAAATTTTCTAAGAGTAATATAATGAACATTCATCAAATATCAACATTTAGAAGATTTTTTCATGTATTCATCGAATCTAAAATAAAGACATATATAGAAAAATATTTGAATCGAAAAATATAAAAAAATGTGCAATTGAAACTAACTCATTATTTTGTTGGATTTCATTCTTACAAGCCACTGTCGTGAACGAGTTATAATCAATAATAAATTCACTATAATTATGTATGCCACCCAAAATTGGCAAATCCAAGTATCTATCATCAAATCGATGAAATATATAATTTCTGGAATGAATCTTCCTTCTTCAATAATAATGAAAGCAGCACACCTACCGAACAAAGTTATAATTATTCCATAAATTATAAAAAATGTAACGCAGAAATAATTCACTTTATTTTCGTGATTTTTTCATATTTTTTAATATGAATATCAAACTTATCCAGTAGAATAATAACTAATAAACGAGCGCTCAAAAGCAACTGCTCAGGGCTTTTCTTGAAGTCTTCTTTTCCACTTAATTGGTTTTCAGGAATTAAGATAAAACTTTTTATTTGCAGGGCACTGTATTGGAGGTACAATTGAATGGCCACCAAGATCTCCGACTTAACACCAGTAGATTAGTTTCTCTGGGGATATCTAAAAGACAAAGGTTATCGAAGAAGATATAAAATAAAGGATAAGAGTGTAAACAAATATTAAACCAGATGAGTCCAGTCGAAAAATCATGATTATTCCTTATATTTTCTAAGATAATAATTCATCATCGAGATATAAATAGTCTAGATAAAATCATTCGAATTGACCGGAAAACAATATCGACAAAATAAACTGATACAAACAAATTCGTTATGCATTCTCAAAAAGATTATTCACTTTGAAATCGTACCCAGTGAGTGTGAAAGAACGATGTGAGTAGAAATAATTTCAATGTTCCTAGAAGAACAGCGTGCTATGGTTTCGCCACAAATTTTATATTCTAGTCTAGAAAGAATAATCCAAATTCGAAAACAATTCTTTATCCACGACAATTGTATAAAACACCCATTATACGTCAGTTTGCTCGGCCATAATAATACCCATTAATCACAAGTGAATAATGAGTTATTATTTACTGCTGTCAAATGTTACATATATTTAGGTTTTATATTATTTTCTTTGAATTGATATTTCTTCAGTATTTTGAAGTACTTCATCTAACGAATATGGGTACCTATACCTTTTCAATCGAGGGCCAAATCTACTTCTATAACATCAATTAAAGCAATTTTCATTACAAAATATACAATGACTAGTCCTCCAAAAAATCAGTTTGGCTTTTTCCACACTTGTAATAGAAAGGTCTTGTCACGGTCGCCAAATGTTGAAATCTTCAACAAATATATTCAGTAGTATATACTAATATCATAAAGAGGAAAGATTTGTATGTTTGTGGGTTTGTGGCGTTGATACGAGTTAACTCATAAGCTACTAGACCGATTTCAATAATTCTTTCACCCTTAGAATGCTACAATATCCCTGAGTGTCATAGGCTATACTTTTCACCCGAGCAAATTAAGGAAACCTAATATAACTTCAATGATAGTAAATATGAGTACAAAAATCAGCTATTTTCAGGTGCGCTGCAAAACCGTAAGACGTACATGGAAACGATGTATGACGGAAATGTACCTCTTCAATAGTTCTACAAAAAAGTCCGCGATAGCATATATCTATCTTTCAAGGTTTACTCGGTATTTATTACCTTTTGAAGGTATCCAAATATTTCTCGAAATTATACATTATTTGGGAGTATTTTTTTATGAATACGCTATTGATCCTTATCCAATCAAATACGTCATTTATACCCAGTATTTAATTTAAAACGTAATTGCCTTTTCCATCATTCAATTATGATGAATACATCAAAAGATATGGCAGGTTGAAGATGAGCACCAAAATGCGTCTCCCAGGTAGGCACTAGGCGGGTAGGAGAAGGTACCGAGGTGTGAGAAATGTATGAATGCATTTTGGATTGCCTGATGTATGGTTATGATCACAAACCAGATCAACAGATGACGCTGTAGTCGTTATTTAGGTTACTCTGCAACTAAACGGCTGGATCGAATTAAATGAATTTTTGCATAATGTCTGTTATTCACTAGGTGATTTGGGCCACTCGCCCACGACTCGTAGCCTAAACTTCACCTCGTGAATAATAGCTATCATTATAAGCTCATTGCATAATATACTATTTGACGAAATGTTTTCTTATGTTCAGTTCCACCAAATGTCTTATTAAGTTAGTTATAATTTTAGGTTCTGGATATTTACATTACTGGTTATTCTCCTGAGGACTCATGGTCTAAAAGGAGAGTGTCATTCAGGGTGGAGATCAAACAACTATCATAATTATGTTGACTGCCTTTCAGTAGATGAAGAGGAACTTATGTCTTTCATTAATACAAAGTCCTTCGACGAGCTGTATATTGAGAATTCCTTCATTCAGCAGGTGGAATATTTTCCCTTTAACCGGAATATATTGGATTCATTGACTATTAAAAATTCTAGGGTTAGAACATTTCTCCCAACACAATTTAGGAACTTATTTTTTTTGGATCTCAGTTTCAACGAGATAAGAGAAATGAGTTTTCTGAAGCACACAACAATTTTAGTTACAGCGATTTTGAGGCATAACCAAATTGAATTTTTGAATGGATCAAGCTTAACTAATAAAATACACAAACTAGATTTAAGTCATAATGATATCAAGAAATACACTACGCTTAAAAGTGAAAGCCTGGAAGTCTTGAATCTTAGTCACAACTCGATTGAAAAAATGGAGAATCTAGTAAAGGACTTGAAAGGGGTTCAAAATATAGATCTGAGTTTCAACAAATTGAAAAAGGTGAATCCAGATGAATTTGTTAATCTGGGAGTTCTTAAACACTTGAATTTAAGTCATAATAATATTCAAATTGTCCAATATCCTTTTTTTAGCCAACATGGAAATATTTTGCTAGATATATCCTTCAACAGAATAAATTCTTCTGATAAATCACTTGAAGACAGTTATGATAGTCGAGAAAATAGTGCGTATTATTATTTCGATACACTGAACCTTGAAAACAATTATTTCAAGAATTTAAATTTTTTGACATCGAACGGAAGTAGAGAAATTCGAGGTAATTCTTTCATAGTCCGTAATAATATTATAAATAAACTATATCCCTTGAATTTCAAAGGAGTTGTACTCAGAAAACTAGACTTATCTTTAAATGAAATAGAATCAATAGATCCTTCCAGTTTTGAAGGTTCTCAAGTAACCGAGCTTTTCTTGGATGGAAACAAAATAACGTCAATAAATTCTTCCAGTTTTCTTGGTTTATCAGGTTTAGAAAAGCTTTATCTATCATTTAACCCGTTAACAACTCTTGATGTTTCTTCGCAGAAAAACACACTCAAGTCAATTGATCTTTCACATTGTCTATTGAAAAATATACCAAGAAGTCTTTTTGGAAAGAACGAAGTATTATCTGAATTAAATTTGACTCACAATGCAATCCAAATTGTGGAACCTTTGGATTATTCACGTTTAAATATATTAAACCTCAGCAATAATAATATAAAAAATCTTCCAGTAAACGTTTCTTTTAATTTGCAATCCACATTTTCGCTAGATTTATCTAATAATCCTCTCACATCAGTTCAAAACGTTTTTATTAATAAAAATATCAAGAACTTGTATCTGAAAGGCATTACTCTTTCTTTACTATCCGATAAAGAAGTTGAAGGCTTTGAAGAGTTTGAATATTTGGATTTAAGCAACACAAGTATTCAAGAAGTGAGTAACAACACTTTCGACAAATTAACTTCTTTGAAAACACTCATTTTGGATGATAACCTGATCAAAATGATACCAAGTAATTTTTTCGGTTTCAATTTAGAATTGACCACCCTTAGTATTGTGAGAAATCCAATTTCGATAATTTCCATCGATTCTTTTCCACATAAAATGCAATTGAAACATTTTAATTTGACACTGAATGGTAAACTCTTGAGAAAACGTTTTTTTCAACTTGATTTCTCTGAAAGAACTTAACATTGTCCATTCAGTGGTTACGGAGATACAGAAACATAGTTTCAAAGGACTTATTAACCTTGTAAAGCTCAGTTTCGAGAACTCTACAGTTCAAAATGTGGAACCTGGAGCTTTTCTTGGGTTGAGCAATGTAATTCATTTCGATGCTCAGAATTTGTTCGCGAACTTGACAACCTTGAAATCGAGAACATTCGTCGGTTTGAAATCTTTAGGAATACTTAACATTTCTTCGATTGGTATTGGAGTGATCGAAGATGATGCCTTTTTCGGTCTACTCAACTTAAAGAATCTCACTTTGAGTGGCAATAAAATAGGAAACTTGCCCAAAAACGCTTTGTGGGACTGAGAACATTGAAAATGTTGGATTTGTCGTACAATAACCTCACAGGCAAAGAATCCACTTTTCCAATAGGAATTTTCAGAGATCTCATCGATCTTACAGATCTTCACCTTCAACACAATCGAATTATCAAAATTCACATTGGTGAGTTCTCGAATTTGAGAAATTTGCGGTTTTTGAATTTGTCTCATAATCAACTCAGCTATCTGGATAGACATCTCCTTTTTCCACTGAGAAATCTGGAAGTTCTTGATATTAACTCTAATCATGTTATAAAATTTGACTATCACTTTACTTTAAAACATTTGTCGAAGTTAAGATTTATCGGGATTGGTGAAAATAAATGGCCCTGTGAGAATATGACGATAATGTTGAATGATTTTGAACAGCATGGAGTAGATTATAGAGAAATAAGTAAGCTTGAGTTCGAAGTAGAAAATATTGGAGGCATTTATTGTGTACATGTTTGTAATTATTTGTATTGTCCTACTGAAGAAGATTTGGTTGCTTATTGATGAATTAGAGTTAGAATTATAAGTCTTAATCAATAATTAGTTGTTGAAATATCTTTGACCTGTTATTATATAGGTGAAATGTTTGTATCTGAATATATTCTGGAATAAAAATCTTTGTGAAATTAATTATTTGTATTTATCATTATTATTTTGAATCGCTAACATAACAAATTACATGAAAAAAAATTCAAGAAAAGCCCTGAGTAGGAGATTTTGAACTCTCGTTCGTTGGTGGAGCAATAAGACTATTACCTCAAAGTTTTATATGGGATTTGAGATTAATACCATATGTATAAATGCAGCATCGCATCACAATTGGAATTATATTCTGGAAATTACTCAAAAATTGAAATATATAAAAAAGAAATAATTACAAAAAATAATTTTTATCGTTCTGATGATGCGATCCTCTTAAAATTTTGCATGAACATTCAATATATCAGATTTGATTAACAAAATAAAAAAAATTTAAACTATTTCATATCTTATCATCAATAAAGATATAAGAATTCAGTGTTTGTAAAGATGTTGTTTGTGATTCTGTTGATACAAGTGCTTGTGTATAGACCACATATTCATATTATTTATACCTACTCTACTCAACAAAAAGGAACACTGATACAATAAAATTTTATTGAAAAAATAAAAACAATTCATAAAATCTCATCAATAAAAGAAATAACCATTTAGTAGGAAACAATAAATCAGATTGACTTGCAATCAATAATGCTTATAATACTTGTGATTATGCTTATGTCCATGACTGTGCTTATGGCCATGCTTATGCTTATGATCATGATTATGCTTATGTCCGTGGTGATGGCTATGTTTGTGACCATGATGATGATCATGCTTATGATCATGATCATGCTTGTGTCCATGTTTGTGATGGGCATCGTGCTTATGATCATGATGATGCTTATGTTCATGTTTGTGACCGTGATGATGGTCGTGCTTGTGTTCCTGCTTGTGTTCATGCTTATGATGAGCTTCGTGCTTGTGATCGTGCGAACTACTATGCTTGTGCTTGTGATCGTGTTTATGCGCATGCTTATGCATGTTTTCTTCAGCGTGCTTGTGGGCGTGCTGATGCTTATGATCTTGACTGTGTTTGTGAAGATGTTCTTGTTTGTGACTATGTTTGTGCAAGTGCTTGTGCTGGTGGTAGTGAATTTCAGCGTGTTCCTCTTCGCCATGGTGACTGTGATCGAATTCGTGGAGGGAATATGGTTCACTTTTTCTGTGGAAGCTTTTGGTTTCGATGGTTTCTATTTGGTGAGGTCCATTGTAGTTGGAGCTTCTGGATGTCTGGTATTGCTTGAAGCCTGATGTACTGCCTAGAACGAAACCAAGTGAATAATTTGTTTCACATCGGAATCAGAATATTATTTATGTGAATATTTGATAACTGTGATTCTATTCTTAGAATTCATTTTTGAAAATTGATGTTAGTAAGGATAATTCTATTCACATTTTAAATTTGAACCATGAGGTTATTGAGAAAGAGACATCCCTTTGAATCGACTTTCACTATGATTCTAATATAAAACCTAAATGATCCAGATACAGATCATACAAGCAGCCTTTCCTATGACTTAAAGTCAAGAGTCACATATTAATATCACCGAATATAGTCAGATCACACTGAGATCTCTGGAAATACACTGCTAGGGATCTCTGAGGATCTGGGAATGCCGTAGTACCATAAGGGCTTGGATAAGACTAATAAAGTGTTTTCCAATAAGAGGTGTCATTTTGAATAGCCCGCTATTTCGGTAGATGTCACGTTTGAAGCTGTCATTTTTTGACATTTCACTAGTAGAAACTACGCCATTCATAAAATGGAACGATACACGTTTCAAGAACGCATTAAAATTATTAATGTCAATACAAATTTTATTTGTATCGTATGGGGAGGTCAGCCTATGAAATATCAGGCTTATGGATCAAAGCACAAAAAGCTGAAAACATGGTAAGCAAGTGCTTAGAGCTAACTGGACAAAGAACAATTTATAAAGGGGAACTCGGTTCTGGCTCCTGAGGAGGTTGTTGATTTTATCCACTTCTTTGACGACCTCCTTGCCGTAGCCAGAAGAATTACTCACCAATAAAATTAGCATCCTTGAAGTCGTCGTCTTGTTCTATTTGCTGCACGAATCGAGACTGCTGATCTAGAGGATCTTCATTATTTGGAATGCTGTTGATGTTGGAACTCTCAATTCCAAAATGGTTGTGTGGTAATTCTACTTGGGGCTGGTTGAAACTTTGGGTGTTCTGCTCGTATTCTACTCTGGCTCCCCTGAACGCGCCATATGTTGGATTTACAACCTGATAATTGGTGCCGAAAGCAGACAAACAGCTGAGGTTACTCCGTCAAGAAGAATAGGAAAACACCCGCAAGTACCTGGAAAAATATTAAGAAAGTCCTGAGAAGGTGCTTTGGGCGATGGTTTATTGGTGGAGCATTGAGGCTATCACCTCAAAATTTTGTATAGAACTCATTCAAAAAATGAAATATGTGAAAACTTGAAAATTGATGAAATTAAATATATGACTCTGATGATGCGATTCTCTTGAAATATATTTCACTGCAATCCAGATATCTTGTAATAGAAATGAATTTTTTATTTTCAATATAACAATTTAATGGTTTTGTTTACACTATGGCCGCAAAATTTTGTAAGAGACTCATTTTAGCATCTTGCACTTGTACCATAGAGATGGGATAGTATAGGGTTGCCATCATTCAAATGAACGTGCTATCAGATCAATACCTTACTAGTAAGGTAGTGATCAGATCAATACCTTACTAGTAAGGTGGTGATCAGATCAAAACCTTACTAGTAAGGTAGTGATCAGATCCGCTCCGCTATATTCCTTCCACCTCAACGTCAAATTTGACAACTGTTGTATTTTCTGGAGAAATTGTGATTCTTGCACCGATTTCTAATTAAATTGTGATTTTTCTGCTTAATAATATACAAGAAAATGGTATCGTGTGCTGTAAGGCTTTCTTCAAGCAGAGAAGACACAGATAAGAAGAAAATTAGAGGAAAAACATATCACAGGTAGGGATGAGTACTGAACAGATCCGCATTCGAAATTTTAGCAAGTCTGTCTTGGTAATCTGATATCTTTCATATGTGTATATCATCGCCTGAAGAAAAATTGTTTATTTGATATTCAATTGACCTTATTTGAACAGGTTTCCTAATGACCCAACACGTCGTATTTTTTGGGGGGAAATTCGTAAACAGAAAAACTGGCAACTTAATTCAACCCTGAACTTTCCCCAACTTAGCCCCGCCTAGTGAAACTATTTTTCCTTACTCACTTGTATGTCATAGCGTCTCTTCTATATTATATCTCGATGGTCTGTACAAATATCATATTTATCATATGCAAAAGTCAGCAGATTAAATTTGCAAGCTCTGTGGATCAGAAGCAGAAAAAAACTAAACACGTGAAATACAAGTGTTAAGAACAGGCTTGCCTAAGAACAACGTATATGAGAAAACTGGTCCTGGACACCCAAAAGGCAATACTCAAGGATCCTAAGGACCTCTTTGAGTTTTCATGAATGAGTAGGGTAGAGAACAAAAGATCTACTTGGTAGAGGTTTCCGGAGGGCTAACCTAGCCATAATGACTCCAGTTCTTATAAAAATAATAAAATTTCTCGAAATTTGTAAACCAACTCACCCAAACTCCCATGTTGCTCAACACAAGAAGCACACAAAGCTGAGAATGATCTAGTCCATGAACTTGATGGATATTTATACTTCACATTATTCGATATGCCGCTTAGAGCTGAAAAAATTCTATTTCCTTAATTTTTCCGATCAAAATCATTGATTAATCGTTCGTTGTAGAGAACGATACTTTTTAATTTTAATTGCTTGCATATCAAAGTGCAAAATGCGCTTCTTGGTTCATGGTTGGATCCACGTATTTGCATACAATTTTACAGTCGTGCGAAGAAAAACGCACGCAATACCAATGGGTGATGAACCATTCACTTCGTGTGGTCAATAACATAATTCCGCATTATTTTTTACACTTTCTTGGTTCCAGCATTCTGTCCAAAGTTTTTTATTATCATTCGAACTGAAGATCTTCTGTTCTCTAGCCTTCTCATTCATGGAAACCCATGGAGGTCGTCAATGGCGTTAATAAATCACATCTTGGGTGTCCAGATGTTCTTAGGCCAGCCAGCTCTGGATACTTATGGGTCGATTACATTGAGATACTTTACAAGCTGCTACTGAGCGAATTTAGAAGCGAGTGAATTAGCTTGTGAGATTGTGATGATTACACACAAAACTGTCTACTCGCTGAGTAGCCAACAATCTAGCGATCCACGTGAGGTTTATGTTTGTATCGTTGTCAAGGATCTAAGATAAATGTCAAATACGTTTTCAAATTAAGAACCAGAAACCACCGAGTAGATGAGAACTCACAGATTGTTTAGTAGCAACTGTGATTACACAAAGGTTGTTTACATGCCAACAAGTCAAAACGCCAGCCATTTTGACTGTAAAGTAGTCAAGCTTTCAACTTAAGTCGCAGCTTTTTTATAATCAGATTGTTGGCTTGTAAACACGATTACACTGAGCGAATCTACAATCAGCTACTAAATTCGCTGAGCAGCAGCGGTGTAAGGTAGGAATCTCAATGTAATCGACACATTAGATGAAATGTGTTCAGCTGTTTCTGCTTTTGATCCACAAAGCCCGCAACTCAGTTAAAAAAAAACATCAAAAATCATTTCAGTAGCTATGGCGTCATGCGCTTCTTGAAACGATCATGCTAGATTTCCGCGGGAATGAGGTAATTTCCCGCCGTAAAAAGTAGCCTGTGTCCGTGCCTAGGATCCTATCTTTATATTAACCATGTCTTATAAAAATCCGTTCAGACGTTAAGGCGTGAATGAGGTGAACTTTTAAAACAAACGATTAAAAATCACTAACTGAATTAGTTTTCTGCCTACTGCCTACGCCTTAAGTACGATAGCATGAATATTAATAGCACATATCCTTTCTAGGTTACTATCTTTCACCTAACTAAATTGCATCAAAATCCGTTCGGCCGTTTAGGCATGATAGAGCAAAACTCCAAGCAAAAACCATGAAAAAATCACTAACTCAATTCAGTTTTCTGCCTACTTCCTACCCCTAAGTAGGATGACGTGATCATTTTGATCTTATATCCAGTTTTAGGTAACCATCTATTACCTTACTAAATTTCATCAAAATCTGTTCAGCCGTTTAGACGTGAAAGATCAAAAGTCCCAACAAAAACGACTAAAAATCACTAACTCAATTTAGTTATCTGGCTATGCCTACCCCTAAGAACGATGGCGTGATCATTTATAGCCTATGACCATTTCTAGGTTATCATCTATTACCATACCAAATTCATTAATAAAATCCGTTCAGCCGTTTAGGCGTGAAAGAGTAACAGACAGACAGACAGAGTTACTTTCGCATTTATAATATTAGTATGGATAATATAGCGTGTTCTGGCTGTCCATGGCCAATCGAACTGAAGTTATGTCTTCATAAATTTAATATCAATCTCGAATCCTACACAAAATTTTGAGGTAATAGCCCTCATAAGCACCTGTTCAGAGCTCTTCTCGAATTTCATCAGAATTTTTCAACAATTATACAGTAAGTTAATCCCTTCTATAAGTTACTGTTTTGAAAAAATGACCACACCGTTTCTGGTAATTAATATAATTCTTATAATAATAAATCGATTCTGATTTGATTCTTTTCAATCTGTACCTGGTACATTCATTTCTCTTAACAATTGAAGTCTTCATATCAGATTTGCCTTTCGATAAGATAACCGACTTATAATTACAACCAATAAGTAGAAAATTGCACGGAATGCATTCTCATTAATCTTGATATAAGACATGAACGTCATACTTCGATGGTACTGTCAGCGGACCAAGAAAAAGAGGAGTTAGAGCATCTCCCTCTAGTGCATTTTGCCATAAATGTGTCAGATATAAAAAACGGATACGGATATTTTTCTACAGTTTGATTCGAATTGTACGGTGATCAAAATATGGAGTCATGGGTAAGTCACTGCTGGTATTGTAAAGTACTCAATGAATTCTTGAAATTAAGTGGAAAAATGTTTCATTCTCTAGATCGAGTAAAATACTATGTACGATATACTACAGACTAAAGAATAACATGCAACTTATGTTTGATTAAGGCTGTTCAAACGGAAATTATGAAAGGTTGAAATATCGAGTATTGGAAAAAATGCCATTTGAACGGTGAAATTCTAAACGCTTGAAGATATCGATTCGAAAGTATTTTTTTCTGATTCAGCTACCTCGAAAGCCTATAAAAACATACCAAACACAATTAAGTCTTCCATTCTTTTCAAATAATTCAGTTTATAGATTTTGCATTTTTCATTTTCGAGTTGCGTTCGAGAGCGTCTGCGTAATGCAGTTCGCTTCGGATCGATAAATTTTCAACGTCAATCGATTCATTAGATCAAGCTTAACAATTATCACTAATAACCGTTTCTGTAGATCCCATAGAATTTTTGCAAAATGCTGAAATATAGCGTTTTAGAAGGGGTCAACCCCTTAGGCATTTTTAGTCCAAAATTTCAAGATTTCATATGACCATTTTATGTGCTTATATTAAAGGGGACTACATACTGAAAAAGAACATGCAATTCGTTTTTCATTCCGGCTGTTCAAACGGAAATTATGAAAGTTTGAAATATCGAGTTTTGGCAAAAATGCCATTTGAACGGTGAAATTCTAACGCTTGAAGATATCGATTAGAAAGTATTTTTTCTGATTCAGCTACCTCGAAAAATCTATAAAAAACATCCATACTTTTCAAATTGTTTCAGTTTATAGATTTTGCATTTTTCATTTCAGAGTTGAGTTTGAGAGCGCCTGCGTAATACAGTTCGCAACGAATCGATGTATTTTCAACGTTAATCGATTCATTACATTGAGCTCAACAATCAACAGTAATAACCGTTCTTGTAGATTCCACAGATTTTTTGCAATATGATGAAATATAGCGTTTTAGGGGGGGTCAACCCTTATGCATTTTTCGTCCAAAATTTAAAAATTTCAGATGACCATTTTATGTGCTTATATTGAAGAGCACTACATACTGAAAAAGAATATGCAATTCATTTTTCATTCCGGCTGTTCAAACGGAAATTATGAAAGTTTGAAATATCGAGTTTTGGAAAAAAATGCCATTTGATGGGCGAAAATCTAAACGCATGCAGGTATCGATTCGAAAGTATTTTTTTCTGATTCAGCTACCTCGAAAACCTATAAAAACATAACAAACACAATAAAGTCCACCATACTTTTTAAATTATTTCAGTTTATAGATTTTGCATTTTCATTTTCGAGTTGCGTTAAGAGCGCCTGCGTAATGCAGTTCGCTTCAGATCGATGAATTTTCAACGTCAATCGATTCATTAGATCAAGCTCAACAATTATCAGTAATAATCGTTTCTGTAGATCCTACAGGATTTTTCAAAAAAGCTGAAATATAACGTTTTTGGCGGTCAACCTCTTAGCTATTTTTCTTCCAAAATTTCTGAATGTTATGAGCTTATATTGAGAGGGATTGGGGCATTGGAGCATTCAGTTGTATTTTTACGCCAAATTAAATACAGAGTCAAAAATTTAGAAACGCATAAAAGCACGATTAACATTTCCAGTTGTCAACAACAAAATAATAACCCTGAATAGCTGATAATACCAACATATTCATAAAAGAATTTCAACTTTTCTGCAACAAATCAATGCAAAAAATAAATTGTAATGACTACAATTCGAAACAATGCTGCTGAGATACTCAAATGATAAAAATTTCCAGGTTTTCACTCTCCTGTTTATTCTTCAACAAAACACAGTGCGTTCCATCAGAGTTCAAGATCCCAGCTCGAATTTTCTCATTGTAGAAAAACCTCTAGAAAATCACCTCAAAACGTTCGAAAATGATCTGCATCACCAAACCTTCGATTCAAACAGATCTAATCCAAGAATAAAGCCAGATCCTAGGTATCCTATCAGTCCACCCACTATCCAGAGTATTAACTCCTTGGGAGTTGGGAAATCCGAAGTGAAAATGAAGAAGGGAAAAAGATTAACGTCTGCTTCAGTTGAGATCACACCTGCTCAATCTCAATACCTTGGATATACCATAGAAAGGAATCTAAAAGGGTCTTCATCCTTCAACAAAGCTCCCAAAAAAATTCCAATCAAAAAGGATCAGTCCACAATTCGGTAAGTGTACATAAAAGGTTTTCCAATAAGAAGTGTTATTTTGATATTCAAAGAAAAATGCCATTTTTCAATATGAATGATCGGATGTTTATTTCATTATAAAGAAGAAGCTATGCCGTTTATAGTGGAAAATAACATCAGGCAAATGACCACCACGACCACGCTCACAGGACCATATCCTTTTAATGAAATTTTCCATACCCAAATCGCAAAGTGGCTGCCTATGTGCTCGATAGCCTCACGAATTCAATCTTCGAGGTCTTGAATCGACGATGGGCTATTGGCGTAGACCTTCTCTTTCACGTGGCCCAAAAGAAGAAGTCGCAAGGTGTTAAATCACAAGATCTCGGTGGCCAATTGTGATCACCTCTTCGAGAGATAACACGGTCCGGAAACTTTTCCCGCAAAAGATCAATGGTTTCGTTGCTTGTGTGGCGCGTTGCGTAGCACTGAACTCTATAAGCCTTAAGACCCAAATCTTTATGCAAAATACGGTGTAATGACGTTTGTGGAATGCCTGATTCCAAGGACGACGAGAAATGGACAAACCTGGGTTTTCTTCAACACTTTCGGCTACAGCAGCAATATTCTCGGCTGTTCTTGAGCGATGTGCACGGGGTTTATTCTTCAAATCACTAACTTGTCTCAACAGCTCGAATTTTTCCACCAATTTCTTTATTGCGGTCCCACAAGGTGCTTCACGACGACCCAAAAATGTTCGAGTCTCTACCAAATTTTCACCATTTTATAGTGAATTTTAATAATTTCAATGCGTTCTTGAAGCGTGTATCGCTCCATTTTTATTAATGTCGTAGTTTCTACTTGTCAAATGTCAAAACGTGACATCTACCGAAATAGCGGGCTATTCAAAATAACACCTCTTATTGGAAAACCCTTTATTATGTTAGCTCTTGATTAAGATGATTATATATGTCATCTATCCACAGATCTATAAACAAAAACAAACCAAAAACCAAGCAACCTCCAAAGAAGCTCAACCCCTCCAAAGTAGCAGATTTTCCGAACACTACCCCATTCTACCCTTCTCTAGAACAGGAAGCCAGTAATCAAAAATTCACAAGAGTTGAAAGCACCATCCATAGACCAAAGATTCGTGAGAATGTTGAGCCTCAGAAACCTATTCACGAATATTTTTCATCTGACCTAACTGACCTCATAGAGAAAGCTCAAAATCTTGACCATAAGAACCAAGTAAGCTCTACCAGAAAGTTACGAAATAGTGACTATGGTAGTTTGGACCATGGAGGTGACCAATATGAGGTGTTAGAATATCAAGACCATCATCAACCTTATGTGGATAGTGGGGGTGACTACCAGACCTATAAGAAAGAGGGTGAGTAGAGGTTTTGTTGAACTGTCTTTGTTTGATCAGTTTCTTGTACACACCAATTCATTTTAGAATCTTTTTGGTTCCTTTAAAATTCTGCTTAACCCTTCAGGTTATTGCTATGAAGTCATCTACTATATTTTGGTGGAATCTGATCTGTTACTTCAAAAACATTGAAATAATTCAATTAGAAATGATTATAACTTCAAAACTAGTAGATATAATAATAATAATGAAAGATAATAATTATTCTTTTGAAATCAAGAGCTAACATAATACAATACATGAAACAAAAACAAAAATCCTTAACTGAGGTTAGTGCAAAAACGGGGTACCATACTATTTTTTAGTATGATTCCAGAGATCAGGGAAAAACCTCAGTAGAAAAAAAAACTGTCTAGCCGATTCAACAAAAATAAAAACTCAAAAACCTCTTGAATATTGAGGGATTTCTTCTTTATTGAGTCCAACCTAAAACCCTCTCCAAAATGCTTTCGGAATTCTGAATCTGAAACGAAAAAATCGAAGCAAAAAAAAGGAACAGAAAAATAAAATGATTGTAACTCTATTAAATCGATTTAAAATTAACAACCCAATTCAAAAACGACTTGGTAACTTCATGTATAGCCCTTAAGCCATCCTGAAATTTAATATAATATTCAATATTAATAATAATAATCATTTTCTGTAGATTTGATCATGTATATCAGTGGTCATTACTCAAAAAAACTATAACCAAAAATGAAGCCAATAATCTCGAATTAATTTTTCCCCACAGAAAAGAAGAAGAAGAAGGAAATACACTATCACCAACACAAGCACCTTCACGACCACGACCACGATCAAAAGCACAGCCATAAGCACCATTCAGGACACCATCACGACCATGGTCATGACCATCGTCAAAAACATTCCCATTTACATGGTCACGACGACGAACATTGGCATGATCACCACGAAAAAGACGTACACCATCACCAATCGCATCACCATCACGATCACCATGGTTCCCACGGTCATAAGCACCATGAAGATCACGATCATAAGCATGACAGTGATCACCATCATGGACATGAAGATCACCACGATCACCATGAGGATCACAAGAACTGGCATAGTCATAAGCATCATGGTGATCATGATCACCACCATGATCACGATCATAAGCATAAGGGGAAGCATGGGCACGATCATAAGCATGGTCATAAGCATAAGCATGGTCATCACCATAAACATAGTGGAAAGCATTAGATAAGAGATTTTAGTATTATATTGTTAAGTTTTTGTTATTTGTTTCTAATAAAGATTTGTTTTATCATTTTTGAGCGCTCGTGTTACTTTAGCGAGTGCTACACTAACCGTTTTGTCCAAATATCTGTAATTTTTGAATTTTGGGGACGTCAGGTTTCAAACACGATAGCTCTCGAAAAGATTGTCCTAGAGACTTGAAATTTTCAAGGTAGGTTCTATTTTTCAATGCCGCGGTTTAGTTCGTTAACCAGCCAAATCGTACAGGGTGTTCCAAAAAATATGGCAATTCAAAATTTTTGTTCCTCAATATCTCAGACAAAACGAAACCAATCGAAATGAAATTTTGCGGCCACATGTAAGATGGTCATAAAAAGCCTCATGCAAAATTTAATGACCATACTATTAACAGGACCATCGAAAATTCAATTGGAATATTGAAAAAAAGAATTTTAATATTTCCATGAAAAGATTTCTGATTTGGATGAAACTTATTTTGTGAATGAAGAGTGATATACCGAATGTTCATACGAAATTTCAAGAGGATCGCGTAGCAAGAACCATAGACTTTAATTTTTTTCTAAATTATCTACTTTTTTCTCGAAAATGTACTGTATCCAGATATTTTACTAGAGGGCAGAACGTTGAATACCTGATCACCTAAGTACGTAACTTTTATCATCTTTACGAAATAATCTTTTATTGAACGGTATTCTTGCAGCGATGGTAAAAGTAAGAATAATCCAAATCTACTATTTTTAGAGAAGAGGAAACGAACATTTTATAAATAGAAGTATTTCAAATCGGTGGCATCTAGAAGTATTGGTCAGTTGTTGAATTGCATTTATTTGTTGTGTTTGTGAAGGTGTTTCTTGTGGGTATGCCAAAAGATAATGGAAGATGGCAGTTTCTATTAATTTTCCAAAATGAAAAGTTAATTGAGAAATGAGATAAGGTATATATTCACATTGAATAGTTGAAGGCTTCCTTCGTATAGAATATATTTTAGGCAAATAAACAATTTGAAAGAAGTCCTAAACTTGCTTGGTCTACACAAACGAGTGTATTTTGTTTTTTGTGCCGAAAATGGTCTCAAACGATAGGGTTCGACTCCCAGATGAAGAATCTATGATCAAATTCACAATATTTGAACGCTTTCTGTTGAATAGAACATATTTTAGATAGATAAAAATTGAATTAATTCAAATAGCTTTATTGCTGCACCAATGAACGAGCGCTCAAAAGCAACTGCTCAGGGCTTTCTTATTTTTTGTATTCATGTCTGTCTGAATGGATTTAAATATATAAGTTATTCAAATTTAACTTGAGAAGGTTTAAATTTTAGGTCAACAATCATACAAAATGTCTCGCTATCAATCAAGAACTACAATAACAGAAGTGGAAAATCCTAGTGCTTGTGCTCAGTGCTGGACAATTACCTGGAAAACTGTAACCTGCATATTTTCACATGTTGCTCTTATAACTCTGGTTGTAGCATATTGTGCAGCAGGAGCTTTCACTTTCGAAGCATTGGAGGTGGACTATGAAAAGCAGGTTAGTTTCAGCATTGCAAAATATAATCATTTGTTCAAAGTGTGTCAAGAATTTTCACCTACATTCATACATCCCTCACACTTCGGTACCTTCTCCTACCCGCTTACTACCTACCTCGGAGACGCATTTTGGTGCGATTTCATCTTCAACCTGCCATATCTTTTGATGTATTCATCATAATTGAATGATGTTAAAGGCAATTTCGTTCTAAATTAAATACTGGGTATGAGCGACGTATTTAATTGGATAAGGATCAATAGCGCATTCATTAAAAAAATACTCCCAAATAATGCATAATTTTGAGAAAATTCAGATACCTTTAAAAGGTAATACCGAGTAAACCTTGAAAGATAGATGTATGCTATCGCGGCCTTTTTTGTAGAACCCTTGAAGAGGTATATTTCCGTCATACATTGTTTTCATGTACGTCTTACGGTTTTTGCAGCGCACCTGAAAATAACTGATCATGGCTGATTTTGGTACTCATATTTATTATCATTAAAGTTATAGTAGGTTTCCTCAATGTTTTCGGGTGAAAAGTATAGCCTTTGTTACTCAGGGATAGTTGTAGCATTCTAAGGGTAAAAGAATTATTGAAATCGGTCAAGTAGCTTATGAGTTAACTCGTATCAACGCCACAAACCCACAAACCCACAAATCCATAAACATACAAATAACATAATATTAGTATAGATATAGACTAACACCTCTGAAATTTAATATAACACATCCTGAATATGATACCATTTTTGAATAACTAGTATTTTCTTGAATACCTACTGTTTTTTTGAACTTTTCATGTCTGGTTATGGTAGGTGAAAAGGAGCATAAGAGGTATACGTCAAAATGTGACGAATCATCTTTGGCAACTGGCTGTGGAATCCAAAGTGTTGGACGAATCAAATTTCACGAAAAACGCTTCTAGTCTAATACAAAATTTTGAAGGTGCTTTGGTGAAGGCGATGACAAAAGATGGTTGGGATGGCAAAGAAGACGAAAGTGTTGTTCAGTGGACGAGAGAAGGCTCACTTTTCTACTCCATTGTAGTTATTACTACAATCGGTAAGTTTTTCCAAAATCTAGTAATGAAAAACGTGTATTTTGTCATAAGAAAGGTATCTTTATTTCAGTTCAAAAATGCAATTGGTTACTACATGTTTAATAACTCGAATTGAATACAAATAAAAAAATAGAATAAGAAAAATAGAGATGAGAAGAATTCAATGAAAATGAAAAGTAAAATGAAGATAGGTGCTATAATTATAAATAATATTGTTACGTATAATTATGTTACAATATACTCCAAATGTTACCTATAGGTTTAATGTAGTTCTCAGATGGAATTTCAGTTTTAAGAAAGACAAACAATCAAAAACAAGTTCAGTAGCATACTGAAATAGTATTGTTCAAATTGTTGTTCAATATTATGCAATGAGCGTATAATGATTGCTTTTATTCACAAGGTGAAGTTTAGGCTACGAGCAGCAGGCGAGTGTCCTAAGTCACTGAGTGTATAATAACCATTATACGCTAATAGAATACTATACTTTATCCACGACCGAGCAAACAGACTTATAATAGGTATATTATAAAATAGTCCTGAATAAACCATAAATCAACAAGTTTTTTGGTAAACAAATTAGAGATACAAAAATAAATTCACAGAAAATTGACAATAAGAAATAGCTATGAATTTCGAGTACCTTTAGTGAGTTCACGAAAGTTTGAACGCATAGTAGGCGTTTGTTTATTTATCTGAAGTTGGCAGTATTCTCTGTCATAACAAAAAATAAAGTCAACGTTGCCGAATGTATCCGGCCTCGTTCGACGAGCTTGCGAGTTATCAAAGAACTTTATGCAATATTGACAACATTGCGTATCAATCTGACAAGAAATGAACAACATAACCTTAAGTTTTAGTATACACAGTGGAATTTGCCAAATTTTTATGGCCAACCGACGGCTCAACCTTTCGTGAACGGACTATAGTTTAATATTTATTTTAATAGCTGCTAGGCAGGAAATTATGGAAACTGGTCATCTCTTTTATGTTTTATGTCAATCCAAGAAATTATCCACATTTTTCGGACATGCTGTATATATTTATATGAGTCATTCGCCTGTCTGTTTCAAAGAAGCTTACTTGTCATTTCACTTCATTTGTTTTGATTCTTGCTGACTCTTCAAGCATTATGCTGAGTCGTATCTACCTGATAACGTTTGAAAGCCAAAGAGAGTATTTAAAACTTGTGAAACTAGAGACTTGAATGAAACTTTCTGTTTTAAAAAATGCATTTAATCCATAAAAACACAAAACTATATGTACTTCCCATAATGTGGCAATCGAAACAATCGGCGTGTGAGTATAAGTTTCCTGAAAAATCATTCAGTTCAGTAAATTTCCTGAAAAAACAAATATATGAACAACTTGTATCTATATTCCATATTCCAAGAAATCTATTGATAGGATTAAAAAAGTTATTACTTCATACAGGATGTCCAAAGGAACAGATATAAATAGAACTAGAAATAGAGAGAAAAAAATTGAGGTATTGTTTTGGAATTCCAGGTCTCAATAATACTCATTCAAATTATTCAGGGCATCAATAAGGTATCATCTTGTATACAGGGTTGGGCGAAAATCCTCAATAAAATTGATATCTTTAAAATCAGTGACTTCAAAAAAGAAGCTGAAAATATTTTTCTTCAACACCTTAGCTGTAATTCTCCCTCACTTTTTTTTTCAAATGCAAACATACCTATGTAGTAGGTAAGTTGTTAAAAAGCTCGTGATAAATGAAATTTACCATATTATTTTTCATTTTACTTATGAGGTAATCAAGAAATAAGAAAAACGTAGGTATGGTTAGATTCCATCTGTTACAAGCTTTTCAACGAGCCTTAACACGACTTGTTGCTAGACACCCTGTATATCGACAGATTATAGGCTGAAATTTTTCCGAAGCAGATTCAAATCCCCACAACTACGTATTTTGTGAATATATTCGGCATCAAGATAAAAAATAAATAACAGTATATTATGCAACGAGCGTATAATGATAGCTATTATTCAGGAGGGCCACTCTCCTACGGCTCGTGGCCCAAATCACCGAGTGAATAACAGCCATTATACGGCAGTAGCATATTATACTTTATCCACGACTATTGAATATATTTCTTGAAGATTTTAACATTTGGCGACCATGACAAGACCTTTCTATTACAAGCGTGGAAAAAATAAAGTTGGCACATAGGAAATTTTTGGAGTACACGTCATTGTTTATTTTATAATAAAAATTGCTTTAATTGATGTAATAAAAGAAGACTTGACCCTCGATTGACAAAGTAAACCCTTATTCGTTAGTTGGAATACTTTAGAATACTGGAGAAATATCAATTCAGAATATAGAATCAAAGCTGAATCTAGAAGCATCTAACAGCAGTGAATAATAACTCATTATTCACTTGTGATTAATGGGTATCATTACGACCGTGCAAAAAGACGTATAAAGGGTGGATTATTCAATAATCGTGGATAAAAAAGATTCCTAAGCGTTGTCGTTCAAACTGAACCATAGATTAAACCTATCACAACCATCAAGCACATAAAAATCGACCCTGACAATCCTACAGACCTATTCTTCTCCAGACATTCATCTTCCCAAACGGTTTGGTTCATCCTCAAAGGTTCTACAATGTCCAAGAACCTCCTTAGTTTACATTTCTGCTCACACCCTTTATAGTGAGAAGCTCAGGCTTCAAACCGTCCACATAAAACAACTTGACATAAACGTCATTCTCTGCATCACGCCAAAGCTCGAACAACAAAGCTGCAGCATAAGAAGCCAATCTAAAAGTACCCAGAACATTGGTAACATCTCCAAGTGTACTTTTATGTCCAAAAAACATGACCATCTTGTCTGCCAATCTGTTTTTGGTTTGGTTGGCAGCTATGGCTTCGAAATGGGAAGCTACAGTGTCGAAAAATCTACCGCTGCCAAGTCTGGCGAGCTCGGAGGTCGAGCTTGGGAACACGTAGGAGGCGTCTGCCCAAATTTTCATTTCGTCTGGGAAGACCTTGTGGCCTTTCCAGAGAGTGTTGGTCCATTCTGGTTGCTTCAGACCATAAGCTACTTCAACTGTCATAGTGTCGTATGGTCGTTCTATTTCTGACACTTTTCTGATGGGTTCTCCAAGGTGTTTGGTGAGAAAGTCGTATAGATTCTTGTTGTCTTGGTCTATCTTGGTGAAGTTTTGGTTGCTTAAGAGAGCTTTATACTTTGGTTGGAACTTGGGACAAGCTTTTCCCATCTTCAATAAGTTGTCATCTTGTGATGGTACAGTGTGGATGGGTACAGGCATCCATTTCAAGTCTTTATTCCAGATTTGGCCTCCGGTAGGAGGGTAAAGGCCAGCCAGGTTAGCCTCTGCAGACATGAGGCAACGATCGGTGTTGGAGGCTCTAACGTAGATGTCATCTTTATGGTAAGTGTCTGGTAATAGATTTTTGTAGCGTCTTCTCAGCCATTGTCCTAAGGCGAAGTGTTCTTTCTTTCCAATCTGGAAAAAAAGAGTATTTCAATTGGTACAGTAGTACCGTGATGTATTCATTAGAAAATTTCTCCTATTGTAACATACAGCATACAGGGTGTCCAGGAAAATGTGGGAAATCTCTCGGATTCAGATAGATAATAAAAAAATAAGATTCCCATAATTTTTTTCCTAGCGGCTCTCCCTACTAAGATACTCCCTAAATGACGCCACTGGAAATTCATTTCAGAGGAATAAATTTCGATTACTTTATTTTTTTTCGAAAACGGTTTATTTTATCGACACTGAACCAGAGTACCTTTTCTTTAGCTTAATGTTCAAGGTATTCAATTTGTTTTTTAAGCTCCTTATCATACAGTGTTGAAAATGTAAGCATTATAATGTAAAGTAAATTATATCGAGTAGTTTGAAACTTATTCCACTAAAATGGATTTTCAGTGACGTCATTTAGGAGGTCGTATCTTCGTAGGAGGGCCGCTAGGAAAAAAAATTATGGGAACTTGTCATCTTCATTTTTACGTTCTATCTGAATCCGAGAGATTTCCCACATTTTCCAATATAAATTATATTGAGAAGGAATAAAATTTGCTGATGAACCAAGAAGTGTTGAAGTTTTTGAATGAGATTTAAGATTAACTCACATTTGTCAGTTCCCCTGGTTCTGTAGGCCAGTAACTAGGATCTTTGTATATGTCGTTTGGGGGAAAATCAGTTGGGGTTCGGTCGCCATGACGAAAAACCTAAAAATTTCATGAAAATCATTCCACAAAAAGGCTCCGTAGAAGTTTAAATAAAATGCATATGGTCAACTTCAATTATATCCGTCAGTAAACACAATAACTCTCGAAGGGTTGGTCCTAGAGACTTGAAATTTTCAGAGTAAGTTCGTTTCTTAAATGCCGTGGTTAAGTTCGTTAACCAGCAGAATCATACAGGGTGTTCCATAAAACATGGTCATTCAAAGTTTTGTTCCCCAATATCTCAGACAGAATAGAGCCAATGGAAATGAAATTTTGCGGTCACATGCAAGATACTAATGAGAAGCCTCGAATAAAATTTTGTGCTTATAGTGTTAACAAAACCTCAGAAAATTTATTCGGAATATCGGAAAGAAAAATCTTTATATTTCCACAAAAAATTATGGGATTGTAATGAAACTTATTTTGAGGGTGAAGATTTATATACTGAATGTTCATGCAGAATTTCTAGAGGATCGCATAATCAGAACCATAGAATTGAATTTCTTCTAAATTATCCATTTTTTCGAATAATTCAAAATTTGTTATTTCGATCGGGCTGAAATTTTGCAGCAAACTTTTGACCACAAATTCAGAACAGTACCTACCTACGCAAAAAATTGTGGGATTTGCTTTCTATTCATACAACCATAAAAAAGTTTATCGTAATATGAAAAAAATTCGGATATTTCCTCTGAATAACTTTGAAACTAATTAACAGATTAATTAACGATCTTGAAATGAAAAAGCGCCCAAAAGCACCTGCTCAATTAATATGTTTTTGATTTCTACTCAGAGAAAACGAGAAAACCACGATATAAAAGTTCCGAAGCTCTCATGAAAAAAGTTTGAATATTTCTAGATATATTATTGATAATTTTGAACTTACTGAGACCACAGAAAGAAGTTGTTCTCCAGCCACACTCCGTATCACAAATATACATAGTATCGGAATAGACAGAATCATTTTGAATAAAGCTTACTGCAGAACTGAGTCGAAATGTTTGCGGATTATAAAAATGATGAAACGCTAAATGTGCGGCGATATTAATAGAACACTGTGAATATGTTCATTAAACAGCAAGATTCTATCTTTTTGGCATATCTGAAGTGCTACTCTGAAAATAGGAGAAAATAAAGGATTAGAGATTGCCGAATCAATAGCTTGTATAAATTGATTGAAAGCTTACCTTGACTAACTAATCCCTTATTATATTTTATACTTATTAATATATTCAGTTGTTTTTTGGAGTTTACAGAGACTTCCAGCTTCTTTATTGTAGTACATTTATAAAATATGTTGGTTAAGAGAGTCTGAAATATGGATTTTAACAAAATCGTATTATTGATCAACATAATGTCATTATTTTTATGATCAATTTTAATTCAATTTTGACATAGACCATCGAGTTAAAAACCGTAACCAATGAACTTCAAATGCGCTTTTAGGTGCTTTGTTGATTTATTTTTACGTTGATATGTTGATAAGAGTGTTTTGAATCTCATTTTCCATAAATGAGTCTTAAACTTGAGTAGTTTTGCATAATTAGTTTTATGGTGTCTAATGTTGTTGACTTTATGGCTATATAAATGGCAGTTTGTGTTTCTCTTTTCTTAATGTATTTTTATTTAGCGCTCTTCTACTTAAACGAGTGCTATAAATATCGTTTTGCTCAAATGTCTGCAATTTTCGAATTTTGAGCCGAAAATGGTCTCGAACTATATCGATTCACGTACTTCATTCTCGAATAATTCTCGAATATATTTCCGATCTTGCTAAGATTTTGCATTCATATACTTAGCATGAATCTCAACTTTTATACAAAATTTAGAGGTAATTGAAGTATTGCTTCACCAATGATCCTGCTCAGGGCTTTTCTCAAATTTTTTGGTCGGAAAATCGAAAAAATAATTATGAATATTTTTCCTACTACTAGGTTATCTGTATTACAAAAAATATACAATATATACATTGAATAGGTAAGTACTTCTCGAATACAAAACTAAAGATGTAAATAACAATCACACAAATGAAGAAAACTGAAATCTTTTGAATTGAAATAATTTCGCATTATATCCACATCAATAGTCTCTTCTTCTGTCGAAAGGTCTTCCTCCAGGACCAACAAGAACGCCATTTTGTGCTCCATAACCATTTGGTCTACCACCTATTAGCCCTAAAAATTCAGAAGCAATTTTTAATAAATCAGTTTTTAGAAATCAACAGTAAAATTTTCATTTTTAGGTTCGAAAATAATTTTCGAGGCATATCAAGAAAAGCTTATCTGAATCAAACAATAATAGTCATGAAAAATAAAGCGTTGATCAAAACTTACCAGGTCTTTCAAATCCACCAGGTCCACCGAAACCAGAAGGTCTTCCTAAATCATGGTTTAAACCTCCTGGACCAACTAACACTCCATTATCTGGAAATGTTCAATTTAAATTAAAATGGTTGGAAAATTGATTTCTTGAAATATCGATATTAGAAAAGTTTCCAAAACCATGAACGATCAGGTAGAAATTCAGAGATGAATAGAGGTAAGCGGGACAAAATGTTTTAAACAAATTAAACAAAATATTTGACGCAGTCAGAAGAGAGTCATCTCAAGATAGGTAATGTAAATTTTAAGAATCCTAACTACTATATCTCAAATTCTCATTCTGATTTCATCTCACTTCAGATGTGATTTTTAACGGTTTTCCAAGATGAACAGGCGCACGAAAATTTCAGAATTCTCCTCGGATCTATTTTCAATTCTTTCCACTTGTCTTAACGATTCTATTTTGATATAATCTAAACCAATTTAAACTCACACTGGTGCAGATGTTCCATTTCAATTCTGTTTTATTCAAATAATTCATAAAGCAATTTGTAAAAGTCAATGAAGTTACTCTAATATACAGAACATACACTCGTCAGTGTCCGACAATCCCATCCCCAACAGGTGCTTCCTAAGGCGACAGTGTCCTGTGAGAAAGCCAGTGAGGAGGTGTAATTGTTTCTCACCAAGATCCAGATATCTTTTGGATCTTGCTGTTTCAAATTTTCGAAGGAACTTGGTGGAATGATCCATCCCTAGGAGATTCCGCCAGAGTTTTTCCCTCTCGGCTTTCTCCTATTCCAGAAACTCCTTTATATAGGTACTTAGAGTAATTTTATATGGGAAAACTGGTCCCGAATACCAAAGAGGTAACAGCCAAGACTTCTAAGGAGGTAAAGTAATAATAACAAATACGATTGGTATGAAACATTACCTGGCCTATGAGATATTCCAGGTCTTCCATAAGATCCTGGCCTTCCCAGATCACTTCCAGGGCCAACCAATATTCCATTTTCTGGAGAATGAATTGGTCTCTGAGGATAATCACTACCCAGGTCTTCTATTTTGTTTCGGTTGTAACAGCAATATTTTTTACCTACGTCACAATGACCCTATGAACAAAAAAGTAAAAAGTGATGAAATGAAATGATATCAAATTCATTTGAAAGCTTATTTAAAACAGATTCAATGATGAATTATTTGAATTTCCTCTCGAATATTCTTTGGAACCTTAAATGAAATCAAGAGAAGTAAGAAATTAAAGATTCAAAATATTGAAGAAGTATAAGCTAAGTAGCTTTTGAATTTCATTGTATCCTTTATGTATTTGACGAAAAAAGTTGAAATAATAATTTTAAATACTCACGTAGCTTATTCCAGGAGATCTACAGTTGAATTTTTCGGTACATTTACAAGTATCGTAGTTCTTGAACGGTCCTTCTTTCACCCATGATGGTATTGGTCCTGTAAGTACCCCTGGGTCCCTAGGATCGTTTGGATAATATCCTGAGGAACCACCAGGTCTGCCATACCCGCCTATGACCCCTCCGTTGCCATACACACCTCCTGGTCTGAAACAATTGAATTTTTATGAATGGCAGTAAAGATTCAATCAACTGAACATTGAAATATATTGCTCGAACATCTTTAGTATAAAATCTTTTACATTCTTGCAGTGAAAATAGGCAACGACTTCAACCTTGACAAGAAAAATGATACCTCAAAAAATTAAAATATAAGAGATGGTAAAAAACAAGTTAAAATCACCTGATATGAGATGAAGATATAAGTAGATATTATAGAGACTATATTCTACTATACATGCTTTTCAGTTTAGAAGAAAAATATTGATGCAGATTAGTTGAAAAAAAGCACAAGACTCTGTATGCTTTGGTTTTGATTCAACTAAAAAGTGCATCTTCAATATACAAAGGCTCTACCTGTGGCTTTGAATCAAAGGTGGTCTTGAATCGTATGGTCTGTCAATAGAGAAACCATCACCTTGAGGTCTGGATATCAATGAAGGATTTGGATATATTGGTCTATCATTAAGCGGTCTATTTAGATCTGGCCTATCTTCATTTTCGTAAACATCGTATCTTGCGTTTCCTGATCTGAAGAAAGAATGAAAATTATTGAATTAGCTGATGTAAGATCAGATCAGATTTACTTACAAACACATCCTCTCAACAAAACGTTCGTAATACACACAATAGTTAAAGAAGTAACAGTTTGCATAAGATATACTTTTGAACTACTTGATGGTAGTTTCGGGCAATCTTGGATAACTAAAAAATTACTCACTTTTCATATCGAAGGCCACCATTTCTTGCACCTCCATTTCTTCCATTGTCTTTCCATACCCAATTATTATCTTCTTCTGCTATTATCACATCCAAAATAAGGAATATTCCTGAAAAATATCGAGAGACTCTTGAAAACAATACTCAATATGGCATTATACATCAAAATCATTACATTACAACATGATACTTGTTCATTTTTTCCTAGGTGAATAGCGTGCTACACTTTCGCCTAAATATCTGAAATTATAGAAGTTCGAAGCGAAAAAGTAGTATGTCTGACTCAGCGTAGAGTCAAAACGAATAGAATTTTGTCGGTTTACCACGCACAGAAAAAATATTTTTTTAAAAGTTCGTAATAGGAAGTTTTGAAGAAGTTTTTGCGTCATTGAACGCCTTCAAAATACGAAATTTCGAAATGATCGGATATGTGGTTTCGGAAATATCCATAAAATACACTGGAACTTCCCTATAACGAACGTCTGTATAACGAATTTCTCTGTATAACGAATTTCTTACAAGACATTACACCTTGAATCCAAATTCCATGTTAAAAACACCCTCTAAAACGAAGTAAATTCTCTCTATAACGAAATATTCAAAGAAAATCACTCTTTGAATGGGTATTGGTAAGAAGGTATAAGGGTGGGTTTTTTCCGAAATTTTTCCGGACGTACGTAATAAATCCCGACCTAAACTAAATCATTACGGCGGGCAGAGAGATCCTTCTGAAACAGTTTTAAATACACCCCTGGCTGTTTGGTTTCAGTCTAACCATTACGCTAGCATTAAGTTGTGCTAAAATGTCCGAAAGGAAGTGCTTAAGTTTGAATGAAAAACTTAAATTTATCAGTGAAGTCGACCACGACATTGCCGACTATAGAAACATATAACGAAATTTCTTTATAACAAATTTTTTTGCAGATTTAGCGATTTCGTTATAGGGAAGTTCCACTGTATAGACATTTGGTTAAATAATAGCAAGCTGTGTTCCTAGGAAAGAGCGCGCAAAGAAACAACTGATATTTTTGTTATTCAACTCAATCGGCAGATCAAGAATTACAGACATTTGTGCAGAACGATATAGCACTCGTTTAAGTAGAACGCGCGCTCAAAAACGCACAATAACTTTACAGTTTTCCCATGCCTGATTCATATTTCAATATTTCTAATTGGTAATAATTATTAAACTTCAATTATTATAAATGCCTCTCACCTAGTAAGAAAGTAAACTCCATAGCAAACTAATAAAATCACCAATTCATTCGATAAACCACAAGCACAGCACTAGCAAGGTGAAATACTTGAACCAAATGGTATTTGGTAATATCTGCAGACTTTATTTAAGGATTTCTTAATATATGGTGGGATACTGATAGAACACTTGAATGAATTTGTATATCCAATTGATTAACTACGTGAAGAATTGGTGTTCCTGTGTTGTGTTATGAATGAAAATGGTACAAACATACTGCAAGAACTTTACAATGGATTAGTGGATCAAAGAAAATTTTAAGAGAAAACCTGACTGAGTGTTCCATAAAATATGGCCTTTAAAATTTTTTATCGACGACTATTGTAAAATCCGTCCATAGTTTGTATCTGTGCTTGGCCATAAAAATACCCATTAATCACAAGGGAATAATGAGATATTGATCACTTCTGCCAGATGCTTCATAGATTTAGCTTCGATTTAATATTTCTTCAGTATTCTGAAGTACTCCAATAAACAAATATGGATATACCTTGTCAATCGAGGGCCAAATCTACTTTTATTATATCAATTGAAGCATTTTTTATTACAAAATATACAATGTTCTCCAAAAATTTCTCATGTGTCAACTTGACTTTTTTCACGCTTGTCATAGAAGGGTCTTGTCGCGGTCGCCAAATGTTGAAATCTTCAAGAAATATAATCAGTAGTCGTAGATAAAGTATAGTATACTGCTCGCGTATAATGGCTGTTATTCACTCGGTAATTTGGGCCACTCGTCAACGACTCGTGTCCTAAACTTCACATCGTGAATAATAGCTATCATTATACGCTCGTTGCATAATATACTATTGTTCCCCAATATCTCAGACGAAAGAAAATTGATCGAAATGAAATTTTGCAGCCCATGCAAGATACTCAAAAGAAGCCCCGTACGAAATTTTGTTACCATAGTGTTAACAGAACCGTAGAAAATTCAATCTAATTTTGAAAAAAGGATCCAACAAATCCACAACAAATTATCCGATTCGAGTGAAATTCATTTTGAGTGATTGAGAAATTTTTATACTGAATGTTCATGCAAAATTTCAAAAAGATCGCATAATCAGATTATACGTTCGAACTCTAAAACTAAAACAAATGTTGTTGTTGTATCTCAATGTATATTAGGTGTTTCTTTCCATATTTTCTTTGTATTTTGATACACAAATCTACGTATAAGTAGGGAGTAAATTTTTTGTATAAAGCAGTTTATGTTTCTTGACACTATTACTATGATTTTACTAGGACACACTTTAGATTGTTACATGAATATGGAAATGGAAAATAATCATACATAAACAAATTTTTACTTTATTAAGTATGTACCCCTCAGACTTTTATGTAAAACTATAATGTTCATAGCCATGAGTTTATTCAAAGGTCAGTTATTTTCGAATTTTGAGCCGAACGCATTTTTCTATTGATAACTTGTTGATAGAACCTATAGTTCTCAATAGATAGAACTATATGAAGAGTTAAAATTTCTTGGCAGACCAAGGATTGGGAAATGGAAATTTTATTCTAATTTTCCATGTAATTAGTTACTACATAAAAAGACAAAACAAAACAATGTGTGCAGAAGTTCGGCAGCCCTGTATCAATGGAAAATTTAAAAAATTAATGCCTCAAGCATTTTTCTTCATGATGAGGATCTAAAAAAGTAATGGCACTATAGATTTTGGTTAAAGAAATATTTGTATGACGTGCAGAGCTCCTTATGGAAACATCGTAGCACTCAAGTCTACCAATTTTCCAAAAACACGGGGAAATAAAAATGATATTTATCCACGGCTATTGAATAATTCACCCATTATACGTCTGTGTGCTCGACCATAATAATACCCAATAATCACTAGTTAATAATGAGTTATTATTTACTGCTGTCAGATGCTTCATAGATTTAACTTTGATATAATATTCTTTGAATTGGTATTTCTTCAGTATTCTAAAGTACTCCAACTAACAAGTATGGCCATATTTTTAGAAACACCCTGTACGATTTCGAGAGTTATCGTGGCGGACAGAATTGAATTTGACCAGGGATTCGTCATCAGGGAGTCGAACCATATCGTTCGAGACCATTTTCGTCTCAAACTGAAAATTAAAGACATTTGGGCAAAAAATATAGCACTCGTTTGAGTAGAGCCAGCGCTCAAAAGCACTCTTACGACACATGTTCATATGAAGTCTTCTCAAATTGGCTCCTTTGAGTTAGATCTATTCAGGTCAAAGTTTATTTGAAAAAAATCGATTTGATGGTTTTTTTTGGTGGGTTTTAAAGTGACCATACAAATTTTCGCCAGAGGGTGAACTGATGCATAAAATTATCAACTAACCAAGGAAACAATGCAACAAAATTTGAATAATAATTACCATCGTGCAGATACAGATATTTAGTACACAACATCTCAGAGAGACCTTCAATGTACTTCCCTAATTACTGATGTGAAGACATACTCTAAGAACATCCGGTTTATTGTGAACTTCTGGACAAGTAACATTGAAACTGATTATACATTTCGGAAGTTACAGGTCAGTTTTGATATGGTTCGTTGAGGTTCAGGAAATTCAACGTAACGACAAGACACCAAGAAAAACATCTACGATGATTGGATTTTCCGAAACACTCATTTGGGAATAGTATATTATGCAACGAGCGGATAATGATAGCTATTATTCACGAAGTGTCCCAAATCACCGAGTGGATAACAGCCATTATACGCGAGTACCATACTATACTTAATCCACGACTACTGAATATATTTCTTGAAGATTTTAACATTTGGCGACTACGATAAGACTCCTCTATGACAAGCGTGGAAAAAGTCAAATTGACTCATGAGAAATTTTTGTAGAACTGTTCATTGTCTATTTTGTAATGAAAATTGATTTAATTGATATAATGAAAGTAGATTTGGCCCTCGATTGATCAGACAAAACGAAACCAATCGGGATGAAATTTTGCTGCCACATGTAAGAAATCCATGAGAAATCCCATACGAAAGTTTGTGACCAAAGTGTTAATAGAACAATAGAAAATTTAATCGGAATATGACGAGAAAAATTCTTATATTTCCAACACAAAACTTCCGATTAGAATGAAATTTATTTAAGGAGTAGAGGTTCTTATACTGAATGTTCATGCAAAATTTCAAGAGGAACGCATAGCCAAAACCATAAATTGTAATTTTTTTTCCAAATTTTCCCTTTTACCTCTAGGTACTCTGAGAACTGAAGTACCAAGCTTCTGCACGCTTGTTCATATTCAAACTTGAAAATCCTGGGAGCTATTGATTTTCCCTGAAATTCAGGGTAGGTTTAATATTTGAAGACGAAAATTTAGATAAATGAATTAAAGCAATAGCTTTCAAAATATTCGAATTTGATTTATCGTTTTTCCACTAAACACAAGCGCGCGAAAGGTTTTGACTCCACGTCAGGGCTTTGTTAGTTTTTTTTCTTGGTATTCACTATTTTCACATGAAAAAAATAATAATTTACGCAAATTGAACACGAATTTAATGTCATATTCTGTTGCATATTAATTATATCAGAGAAAATTATAGTATATCTGTACCTTGTAGTTGGCCTGAATCTCTTTTAATTTTTCCCCTTTCAAGGAGTTGATACCTTCTGAATTGTCGGGATTTCCAATCGATTCTTACAGTCTGGGTTTTACCCAAGGAACTTGGCTTATTTGGCCATGACTAGCCAAGTCTATCTATTAGACCATTCCTTATATCCTATCAATTAATATATCCATTGTTTCCCAATAAGACGTACTCCAATTCAAATTGGTTGCGACAAAACATTTATAGTCACCTGTGATATTTTTTTATGCGCAGGTGTAATGTAGTACACAAATAAAAATTATAATTTATTTTAAATTTTGAATAGGATCTAATTGACCTATGACTGAAAGCATAATTGCATAATGTTTTGAATATTTTATTCCATTTTTAAACCTTGTTATTTCAGGAGAAAATTACGAACTGAACACATTTCAATTTTTCATTTAAAAAATGTAGAAAGTGCTTCCTATAGAATTCTCACTAAATCGCACTCTCTTTTTCTATTGGTATTTTCGAAAATTGTTTTTTGAAAGAAAGTTTTGCTTTGGAAAAGAATAGGCCATGGAAAACTTCGCATTAAGGAGTTGCTTCACAACTTTCTTAAGTCCTATCTCAATCTAGATACCGTGTAATACTTTCAACGTCAATTTTCGTTGAAAAAATACATTTTTGAGCAGATTTAATATATTAAATGTTGAATTAAACTTGTATACTATATTTCTTTTATTTGTCATCGAATATGCTATATTCTTCCAGTCATAAAATGAATAACAAAAATGAAAATGGTTTAATAAATGAATTAAGATGCGAAAGAGTGGTCAACATTGGTTTATCTGGGTCAATGGTAAGGAATATGGGAGGTACAGCGATGCCGATATTATGCAAGCACAATACTACCAGAATCGTTAGTGTATTGTTTTACAGATGTCTATAGAAGAAAATGAGAAACACTGTTTTGATGTTCGAACCATTTCCCACACTTTTGGGCGCTCGTTCTTTGGTGGAGCAATAATGCTATTACCTCAAAATTTTGTACAGGACTTCCGATACATGCTAAGTATATGAAGGCAGAATCTCAGCACGATCGGAATCATATTCTGAAAATTATTGAAAAAATTAAATATGTAAAAAGTCAATAATTAAAAAAAAAGAATTCTATGGTTCTGATGATGCGATCCTTTTGAGATTTTGCATGAACATTCAGTATATCAATCTTCATTCACAAAATAAATTTCGCCCGAATCAGATATCTTGTTATGGAAATATAAGGATTCTTCTTTTCAAAATTCTAATTGAATTTTCTATGGTTCTGTTTATACTTTGGCCACGAAATTTTGCATGAGGTTTATTATGAGCATCTTTCATGTGGCCGCAAAATTTCATTTCGATTGGTTTCGTTTTGTCTGATATATTGAGGAACAAAAAATTTGAATGGCCAGATTTTATGAAACACCCTATACGATTTGGCTGGTTAACGAACTTAGGCGAGGCATTTGGGAACCAAACTGAGACCATTTTCGGATGAAAAATCGAAAATTACAGACATTCGGACAAAACGATATAGCACTTGGTACAAGATTTTCCGAATAGGTTTATTGTAGTTGAATTAGATTGTAGAAATTAACGCGCAAAAAGTGATGTTGCTGCCACGTGATATTTCCCAAAAAAAGTGCGCAAAATTATACAAAAACTCTCTATTGTATTTCTAACTAGGCGCTTTATGCATTAGAGTTAACTTGCACTGCAAATACCGTACGTTCAACTCATTCTGACGTCAATTCTATGCATATTCAAATATTTGTTAGGCTACCTTTCTTTTTGAATTGCTCAAAAAATTCGAAATGTATTGTTCTCATCGATAGAAAATCAATTAATTTGCACTTTAATTAACCACAAAAAAATGAAGTTATAATTATTCCAATTATGTCGTCATAATGTCAATATTAAAAGCGCATTGTTCAATGATATTTTTATAACTGTAGGTATAAAAATTAAACGAAAAATATGAATATGCATTTGAACAGTTTAAATTAAAGATGAACATAAATTTTTGAGGAAATATTTTTGTATTTTTTTGCAAAATGGTATTTACGTATGGAGAATTTCTTCATAATTTAGGGAGAATTTCTCAAAAAAATTAGATTTTTTCTGTTTTCCGCTAAACTACTGGTTTGAAAATATTGGCTTGTCTATTTCTATAAATAAGACATGAGGTATCATTCCTCTTCAGGGATCTCGTTTCGAAACATTAACTGTTTAGTAAAATGTGTCCCCCTTCAAATATTAATGAAAATATCCATGTAAATCTCGCTTTTATTTTATTATAGGAAATATCAACACTGCCTCCTTTTCATTGGGACATCCTGTATAAAAACTGGCATCACGAAACTAATTGAAATGTTATTTTGGGTGAATCATAGAAAAGTACAAGCGAAAATGATGGAAACAGCCCAAAAACATTTCCAGACATTTTCTTTCATCAAGAAGTTGAAGTAAACAATGTACATTTCCAGTATTTTAAAATATAGGAGTTTTTCCATGTGACAGCATGAAGAATAGTGTTGAATATTTAACTATTCAATAATTTACTCACAATTTTGAGTAAATAATTTTCATTAGAATATTGAAAATGCATTTTCTTTACTCGTCTCGCTATTATGACGTATGAGTAGGGATTCAAAATATGGTGACCAGTTGGCATAAAAACTGATTCTGATTGTTTCAATTCATCAGTTTGTTTCGATATTTTCAATATTTTTTTCTCTCGAAAACTGGACGAAACAAAAAACGGAGTTGGTATAATTTTCTGATGGCCCATTATTTCTTGAATATTTTTCTGGAAAACACTGTAAACTTTTCACTGGTAAATAAATGAAGTTCAGTAAGGGTTAAGTTCTGTTTAGTTTAGTTTGAAAAGAGGTTACAGTTCACTGCGACCTCAAGGTCTATTGTGCCCCCTTACAGAGCTGTTCTGGCCACACGCTTCACAGCTCGCCTTCCAGTTCCAGAGATCTAATGAAATCTAATATCTGTGAAGGCTTCAACGAGGCTAGTTCTTCACTCTTACAAGTTTCTCGCCCAAGGCATTCTCTCCTTAGGCTCGCAATGCCAAAGCATTCCGTGACTAGGTGAATGGGGGTTTCTTCCTCCTCCCCACAGAACTTACACTCGTCAGTGTCCGATCATCCCATCCTCAACAGGTGCTTCCTGAGGCGACAGTGTCCTGTAAGAAAGCCAGTGAAGAGGTGTAATTGCTTCTTACCAAGATCCAGATATCTTTTGGATACCGCTGTCTCAAAGTTCCGAAGGAACTTAGTAGAATGATCCATCCCTGGGAGATTCCGCCAGAGTTTTTCCCTCTCGGCTTTCTCCTTCTCCAGAAACTCCTTCTTATATGTACATTTACATATACCATAGAAGGGTTCTGGGCCAATGAGTGACATTTTTCTTTGATTCAGTAAGAGATAATTCAATATCCTCACAACATTCTTTCACTATCACAATAAGTCATAAAATATATTGAAATATTAATTTAAGTTTTTTCCTTAACAGGTTATGGGCACATAACGCCGAAGACAGCGCTTGGAAAGATTGTAACAATATTTTATGCAATTTTGGGCATTCCGCTGATGTTATTATGTCTGTCCAATATAGGAGATATTATGGCTACCTCTTTTAGGTTTCTGTACTGGAGGGTGTGCTGTTATGTTTGCACCAGGCCCAAAAAACCCAGAAGATCAAGGTCTACTAGGGGTTCTGTAAGATCAGCAGAGTAAGTTGCATACAAAAATAAATGAAATATTCAAGATGTGAATGCAGTGAAACACCACTTTCCCAATTGATTCAAGAATTTCATAAAGTTTTTTAAGATAGGTATCTACATTTCTAAAAAGTTCGAATTCAAGTTTCTCTTTCACAGCAGTTTAAGAAATATTCTCTCATGTGCCCATATTTGAAACAGTTTCAGATTTCAGGTGTTGCTTTTCTTGAATATCAGCTTTTTCGCATCCACCAATTTAGAAATAACCAAATTAATTTCTTAAGCTACATAACAATTACTCAAAATCTCAAAATTTATTTGTATATAAGAGTCACAAGCTTGAATCAAAAGGAAAGGTTTTTTAAAATGCTATTTTTCATTGTAGAAGATTTTCAAGAACTAGGAACGCATCGTTCAGGAGATCTATGAGGACGTCTACCAGATCTGCTGATAGCGGCTATGGAAATTTGGAACATCATAATATGTCCCATTCTGATACTGATTTGAGGTGAGTGAACATATTTGAATCATATATTTCGGCTATGAGATGTGAATACACAGGGTGTCCCGTAAAATGTGGGAAATGTCTCGGATTCAGATAGAACATGAAAAAACAAATGACAAGTTTTCATATTTTTTTTCCTAGCTTCCCTCCCTACGAAGATACGACCTCCTAAATGACGCCACTGAAAATTCATTTTAGTAATATAATTTTAAATTATTTACTTCTTTTTATTTTTTTTCGAAAACGGTTCATTTTATCGACACTGAACAAGAGTACCTTTTCTTTAGCCTAATGTTCAAGGTATACAAATTTGTTTTTTTAGCACCTCATCAAACAGGGTGTTAAAAATGTAGCATTAAAATGTACAACCCAGTCCGCCCTAGGTAAAGCTAATTGAAAAATGAGTGCGGTAATTTAAGAGGTCCTCAATTCTATTAATCATATCAAACTGTCATCGAATCATATCCAGTAGTTTAAAACTTATTCCACTAAAATGGATTTCCAGTGGTGTCATTTAGAAGGTCGTATTTTAGTAGGGAGGGCCACTAGGAAAAAAAAATTATGGGAACTTTTCATCTTCATTTTTTATGTTCTTTCTGAATCCAGGAGATTTCCCACATTTTCTGGGACACCCTGTATAAAAGAGCATAATCAAAACATATCAGTTACAATTAAACAAACCATCTATTGATGTCAGGGCAAAAAGCCGAAAAAAAAACGAAACCTAGTTATTTCACTAAATTTCAGGCTTCAAAAATGATTTGGTGAAGGCGCTCATAAAATCCATGAAATCATACACTTTCTTGTAGGTACCACGATTATTCGAGAAGAGGAACTAGCCTTCAAAGGAACCAGGCTTCCAGATTCTCTGATAACAGTGACATCAGAAGGGGACAATCAGCTCCGAGATACATCGGCAGAGGAGGTTCCTTAGATAGGAAAAAATTTCAGAATCGCCAAAGAAATAGGGAGATTGAAGTTTTAGAACTGCAGGCCTTAGATAAAACACCAATTCTTTGCAACAAATATGTTGTGAAGGAAGGAGAACTCAATGGAAATGGGACACCAGGTAAGCATCGAGAAGCAAGTAATATTAGTGGCAGTAATCAAATACAGAATGGTCGAAAACTTCGGTGGATTTTCAAAGATTCTGCATGATAAAATTTCATAAGTTCTATTAATACCTTTTAGAATATGTATATAACATTTGACATAATTTATAAATCTTTTGTTGATTCAAGCAGGGATAACTTTGAGGGAAGTGGAAAACGATAAAAGAAACTCTTCAAATCAGCAAACTCCATCTAAGTCTAGGGATACTGACCATCTACAGCTACCTGGTACAGAGCATTTGGACGATAGCCAAGAAGATCTTCATCATGCTAGAAAGAAACGATCCTCCCGTAAGTACCATAAGTACAAAACAATGAATTATTATTTCCTTTTATTACACATGAAGGGTTTTCCAATAAGAGGTGTTATTTTGAATAGCCCGCTATTTCGGTAGATGTCACGTTTGAAGGTGTCATTTTTTGACATTTGACAAGAAAAAACTACGCCATTAATAAAAATAGAACGATAAACGCTTCAAGATCGCATTGAAATTATTAAAATTCACTATGAAAATGGTGAAATTTGGCAGAGACGGTTCGTAAAACTCGAACATTTTTGGATCGTCGTGAAGCACCTTGTTGGACCGCAATAAAGAAATTGGTGGAAAAATTCGAGCTCTTGACACAAGTTAGTGATTTGAAGAATAAAACCCGTGCACGTCGCTCAAGAAAAACCGAGAATATGGCTGCTGTAGCTGAAACTGTTGAAGAAAACCCAGGTTTGTCAATTCCTCGTCGTTCTTTGGAATTAGTCATTTCACAAACATCATTTCACCGTATTTTGCATAAAGATTTGGGTCTTAAGGCTTATAAAATTGGGTCGTCTTTTGCGGGAAAAGTTTCCGGACCGTGTTCTCTCTCGAAAAGGTGATCACAATTGGCCACTGAGAGCTTGTGTTTTAACACCTTGTGACTTCTTCCTTTGGTGACACGTGAAAGAGGAGGTCTACGCCAATAGCGCAGCATCGATTCAATACCTCAAAGATGGAATTCGTAATGCTATCGAGGACATAGGGCAGCCACTTTGGGATTTGGTTATGGAAAATTTCATTAAAAGGATATGGTCCTGTAAGCGTGGTCGTGGTGGCATTTTACTTTGAATATCAAAATAACACCTCTTATTGGAAAATCCTTTATATAGGGAACTCAACATTTAGAAATGAACGGTTGAGTCTCTTAGGAAAAAAGTATTTTCTGTATACCATTTGACGGAATTTACTTTGAAGTTATTCGTAGTGTTTTTCCTTCCTCATTTTTTCTTCTCCTATAGCATCGAAATTAAGTTCTCTTGATGCTCACTTTTTGATCATAACATAACTAGGTAGATTCGCTGATGAGATCCACTTGTCCAAAGAAGACCAAGCTCTTTGACATTTATTTCTATTATTACCTGTATCTACCCTAGATAATCTACCCTTTAGATCACTAGATGTAGAGGAATGGGATCTATGATGACCACATTGTCTATTGTCCCATATGTTATTTTTGGTCTCACAATCATGACAGTAATTCATTCTTTCTACTGTCCTGATTAACACCATAAGTTTCCTTCACTCAGAAACAACATTGTGTTATACTTGTTCTTAATTCTAATCCCTTTCTAGCACGCATGAATACCAGTCCCAAAATGATGACTCCTCTAGGTTATGGCTACAGAAGCAAATACCTTGACGACCCAGACTCTGATGAAGAATTCATCTATGACGACATCTACTACGACTCTGAAAAACAAAGGACTCGTCCAGTTCCCATAGGACTTTGCGTCTTCCTTGTTATGAGCTACATAGTTGGTGGTGCGTTCCTCTTCGACTACTGGGAAGGCTGGGGACTCCTTAACGCAGCCTACTTCTGCTTTATCACCTTGACCACCATAGGTTTTGGTGATCTGGTGCCTGCCAAGGGTGTAAGACAGGATACCAATGAGGATACCACTACAGTAACTGTCAGTATAGCCTTGTGTTCGTTGTATCTGCTCTTTGGTATAGCTCTGCTTGCTATGAGCTTCAATTTGGTGCAAGAGGAAGTCATTACTAATGTCAAGTCGTTGGCGAAGACCTTGGGTATTATCAAGAGCGATGATGAGGATGAATCTGATGATGATGAAGTGTGAGAGCACTGAGAGAAAATTGCTGCATTTTGTGAATTCAATCGAGAAAATCCATAACTAAACTAATTATATTTGAATAAAGAAATGAAGCAAAAATGACTGTATCATTAACATAAAGAGTTTTCTAATGAGAGGTGTTATTTTGATATTTAAAAAATGCCTTTTTTCTATTTGAATGATCCGATGTTTATTCCATCATAAAGAGAAAGCTATGCCGTAAATAGTGCAAAATAACATAAGGTAAATGACCACCACGACCACGCTTACAGGACCATATCCTTTTAATGAAATTTTCCATAACCAAATCGCAAAATGGCTGCCCTATGTCCTCGATAGCCTCACGAATTCCATCTTTGAGGTCTTGAATCGACGCTGGGCTATTGGCGTAGACCTTCTCTTTCAAGTGGCCCCAAAGAAAGAAGTCGCAAGGTGTTAAATTACAAGATCTCGGTGGCCAATTTTGTTCTTCTCTTCGAGGGATAACACGGTCCGGAAACTTTTCCCGCAAAAGATCAATGGTTTTCTATTTCGGCCGTTTGTGGAATGCCTAATTCCAAAGAAGGACGAGGAATGGACAAACCTGGGTTTTCTTCAACACTTTCGGCTACAGCAGCAATATTCTCGACTGTTCTTGAGTGACGTGCATGGGTTCTATTCTTTATATCACTAACTTGTCCCAACAGCTCGATTTTTTCCATAAATTTCTTTATTGCGGTCCGACAAGGTGCTTCACGACAACCCAAAAATGTTCGAGTTTTAAGAACCGTCTCTGCCAAATTTTCACCATTTTTATGGTGAATTTTAATAATTTCAATGCGTTTTCGAAGCGTGTATTGTTCCATTTTTATAAACGGCGTAGTTTCTACTTGTCAAATGTCGAAAAATGACATATTCAAACGTGACATCTACCGAAATAGCGGGCTATTCAAAATAACCCTTATTGGAAGACCCTTTACAATACTTAGCACAATTGTGTGAGAGAGTTCCTAAACATTGTAACATTCGAATGGAATAAATTCACCAGGGGCATATGGTACCAAATACTTTGCAACTTTTCACTTTTCAAATGAATTACGCATTCAAAATTGAAAATTGAAAAACAAAATGTGAAAAGTCAAGTGCAAAGTGAAAAGCACTTCGGAGAAATTAAATATTGGGAGGAATTTTGTGCCATATAATTAATTTTTACTTTTGAAATTTGTTAGAATCAGAGAAGTGAAAAGTTGCAAAGTATTTTGGTGCAATAGGCCCCTCGTAGTTCAAATACTAATGAAAATTTCACTTAAGAAGTAGAGTAAAGATCTGTGTATGAAGATACAAACAAAAGAGTAGATACATCATAGATATAGATTGAAATTGTCCTACTAAAATATTCTAGAACGGCAAATGTCGATGACTCAGGGAGAAGGGAGTGTTATAAAAAAATACATAGGTATTTGAAGTTCATTCATCCTGTCTGAAGATCCTGTCGGAAAGAAAAGCAAATACAGACAGTTCTTGAATTAATGAACCTTTTAACTTGAATCTTCTATCCGATGTCGACAATGACCATATAAATATACGACATCTTCAAGTGGTTTTATTGCAGGGTACTCTGGGATTTTCCCCAGCATATCAAACGAAGAACTTGAAGCAAAAGGAAGACCACCACTTTTATTCAAGACACATAGACACATCTCTTCAGACTTGCAAAAACACGGTAAATCTCCTGAAGGTCAATATACCAGAAATCCCCATTGAACCCATAACTCTTGAAAAAGTACCAGTGTTCAGTGAACCGTATACTATAAAATTTCATAAAAATTAATTTATAGCAGACGTAGAGTTATCAGAAGGTGGAAAGTTATTGCTCTGGTTTTATTGGGGATGTTGGGACCTTGGTTAATTTTGGATTCATGATTTTTACCATCTAGAAAATGTCTCCAGACATGAATAAGGAAAAACATAAAGTTTAACAGCGTATTAAAACTGATTTTTCTTACGAGCACATCTTGAATGAAATCATCAGAAATTGCTGCATGAAAAATTAATATTTAAGATCAAGGTTTTGCATGTGATATATTTCAGATCAAAATTAATATAGAAATTTTCAAAATTTAAACAATTTTTCCTTTGTATTTATTAATTTGTCTCTAGATCAATTGTACAATTTTGGTAATTATTATTGTCTAAATGCATGAGTTTTTAACCAAAACGATAAGTTTCCAAAATATGCATTCAATTTTCAATTCCCTAATATTTTCAGCATAATATCTGATTCAATTAATACATAACACTTGCAAATGCGTAATAACTGCAAGGTTCATGGTAATTTTCATAAAAAAGATTGTATATAATTTTTATTGCTTTTATGAATTTGAATTGGCTCAAAGCTACAATGCCCAATTAAAATTCTATTTTGATTTTTCTAAAATCCAAAAATTGGCGTGTGTTGCAGCAAATCGTTATTTTCAAAAATATAAAGGGTGTCCCGGAAAATGTGGGATATCTGTCGGATTCAGAAAGAACTTAAAGAATGAAGATGACAAGTTCCCAAATTTTTTTTTTCCTAGCGGCCCTCCCTACGAAGATACGACCTCATAAATGACGACACTGGAAATCCATTTTAGTGGAATAAGTTTCAAACTACTCGATATAATTTGATGAAAATTTGATATGATTAATAGTATTAAGGACCTCTTAAATCATCGCACTCACATTTCAATTAGCTTGTTCAGTTTACCAAGGGCGAACTGGGTTGTACATTTTAATTCTTACATTTTTAACACCCTGTATGATGAGGTACTGAAAAAAACAAATTTGGATACCTTGAACATTAAGCTAAAGAAAAGGTACTCTTGTTCAGTGTCGATAAAATGAACCGTTTCCGAAAAAAAATAATGAAAGAAGTAGGTAATTGAATTTATTTCACTAAAATGAATTTACAATGGCGTCATTTAGGAGGTCGTATCTTCGTAGAAGGGACTCTAGGAAAAAAATTATGGGAACTTTTCATCTTATTTTTTATGTTCTATCTGAATCCGAGAGATTTTCCATATTTTCCGGGACACCCTGTATATTAGACTTAGATTTTCCTTCATTTGGGTCATTTGTTGAATTCTCTTTTTATCAATAGATTTTTAAATTAACAGAGCTCTTAAATACTTACATAAAAACATGACAACTTCAAAACTTTGAAATTACGTTTATGATTTAAACACGAAAGCAGAATTTACACCAACTGTCGCAAATAAGTCTCACGTTTGAACATCCTGTATGAAATTCAAACTATTGAACCAATTTTGCGACAAAAGAGTAGGCATTCGAGCAAAATCGTATATCGTTTTCCTACAAGATAAAAAGAATAAAAATTGAAACCTGTAGGGCGAAAAATACTAACTTGTTATATCTATGCAACAATAAATTAACCAAACCCCAATGGGTTGACCGGAAATACCAAAAGTGTGTGGTTTCCCAATAGCGATCACTATAATTTTATTCAAGATACCCAATTCTGAGGTAGGTAGACTGAGTTTTCAGAAACACACTACCCGACACAGAAAAAGATAGGAACCTGATACCAATACAAATAATCGTGATAGAGACGTGGAAATACTCGATTTTTTTAAGTAGTTCGTATGAAAAAAATGGAAGAGAACACTGATTTGAATTCAGAAGTGTTTTCGTTATGAAGGTTTGCGAAATTTTTCTCCCCACAAGTCTTTATTTCATTATTTGAGCACCAAGACATGAAATTTAACGAATATATCGTTATTGAGCTAAATAATATAAAATTTGGCACGATTCGATTTCTAGTTTTTAAAAAGGCCATTAAGTCCCGAATTTTATTGAACCTTTATAAACACATCCATATAATACAGTTCGAAAGCTTGTAATCATAATCAAAAAACATGATTTTTTCAATGAAATAGTCCTTTTTTGGAAAAAACTATATGGGGTCATTGAACCACTTCATCTTCATAAAAATCTTCTTTTCAACCAAGGGTTAATAGCTAATGTGTTGTAACAATGCATGACTCAACTTATATTCCAGCAAAATATAGGTCTTGTCTATTAACCATACAAAGCATTCACCTAGGAAATAATTAATGTGGATTTGGATTATCTCCTTTCTTCGTAAAGTTCGTTTTGAATTTTTATGCCTATTCAAATATCCATAATTACTGACCACAAACAATTGATTTATGTCACTTTCAGAAACATTGTTTTGGTGATGACCAAGTTGCTTAGCTTAGAATATACTTGACCGAGTCTCAGATGTTTCGCAGTTGTTTATTCTGATATATCTCTTTTTTTGATCAAGAGTTTACAAAATGCAACACATAAAACAAAAAATTAAGGAAAGTTCCGAGCAGGTGCTTTTCAGCGCATGTTCATTGGTGGAGATATAAGGCAAATGCCTCAAAATTTTGTATGGGACTTAGGATTGATACTACATAAATACAGTGAAACTTCCCTATAACGAAATCTCTAAATCCTCAAAAAAATTCGTTATACAGAAATTTCGTTATACAGAAAATTTGTTTCTATAGTCGGCAATATCGCGGTCGACTTCACTGATAAATTTAAGTTAATCATTCAAACTTAAGCACTTCCTTTTAGACATTTTCGCACAACTTTCACACTAGCTTAATGGTTAGATTGAAACCAAACAGCCAGGGGTGTATTTAAAACTGTTTCAGAAGGATCTCTCTGCCCGCCGTAATGATTTACTTTAAGGTCGGGATTTATTACGTACGTCCGGAAAATTTTCGGAAAAAACCCACCCTTATACCTTCTTACCAATACCCATTCAAAGAGTGATGTTCTTTGAATATTTCGTTAAAGGGAGAATTTACTTCGTTTTAGAGGGTGTTTTTAACATGGAATTTGGTTTCAAGGTGCAATGTCTTGTACGAAATTCGTTATACAGAGAAATTCGTAATACAGACGTTCGTTATAGGGAAGTTCCACTGTATATAAATGCAAAATCCCAGAACGATCGAAATCATATTCTGGAAATTATTCAAAAAATTGTTCAGACAATGTGATCCTCTTGAAATTTTGCTTGAACATTCAGTATATCAATCTCCATTCACACAATACATTTCACTAGAATCGGATATCTTGTTATAGAAATATAAACTTTTTTTTCAATATTCCAATTCAATTTTCTACGGAGGTTTACTATGAGCATTTCTATTTGTTTCGTTTTGTCTGAAATATTAAATAACAAAAATTTTGAATGGCCATATTCAATGGAACACCCTGTACGATTTGGCTGGTTAGTAAACTCAACCGCGGCATTTGGGAACCGAACTCACCCTGAAAATCTCAAGCCTGTAGGAGAATCCCTTCGAAAGTTATCGTGCTTACGACTGGCCGGACAGAATTGAATTTGACTTAGGATTCGTCATCAGGGAGTCAAACCCTATCGTTTGAGACCATTTTCGGCTCATTCTACGTATGATATCAGAGCTCAGGGAAACCTCTATAGGAAAAACCTCTGTAGGAAAAACCTTGTCTCCCGATTTTACAGAATTAAAACTTAAAACAAAATACCTTCAATTTTTTGCACTTTGCTCAGGAGGGTGTTCTAAACCATTTTTGGCATTCCAAACGATGATTTTTCTGATCGCTACAGGACCGTACTGAAGAAAAATCATCTCTCCTAGATGGACTCAGCATGTAGGTATCAATTCATTCTTCATAAATACCCAAAACGGAAAATTTTCGTGCCTGATGTCAGCACTTACATAATAAAACAATGGCATCTATTGTTTTTCAACCAATTGGGTCTATAAAAAATGTGTCTATGTATATATTATTATCAATTATCATATAATACTAATGGACCAAACTAATCAATTCTTCCGATCAAATCTGTATAAATATGAATTTTATACCTAAATGCTGTTTATTATGAATTACTCGCAGTACCTGTATTGTTAGGACTAAAATTTAAAGCTTACAAATATATTCAACTTCAAACTATTTAAATTGAAGGATTTCTGAAAAGGATAAACCTAAGGTTTTGTGAACTAGGTAAGCATTTTTTTTTCATTTTGTTGTTACTATTGGAAATGTAAGGCAATGCATGATCTATGATTCTTTTGTTAACGATTGTTCATGAATATCGATGAAATTATTGAATTTCAAATTGAACTGATTTAAATAATAATTTGTCGGTTAATAAACGCAGCTGATTTTTTAAATCGATTTGGAAGACTTTTGTTTATGTGAAACTAATCGTATATTTTTTTTGAAGAATCATATTTTGGGCCCAAAAGGGCTTTACGAAATAGGAGGCCCAACTTTGAAAATTTGAATGCAAGCCCATTTTTTTTGTCGAATTAAATTTTGTTCGTTGTCCGGCTGGTCGTGATCACGATAATTTTTTCTTAAATTAAGCAAAATATTCAACGTGGCTTATTTGGAACTAAAAATTGATTATTGATGAATTTCAGAGGCTGAAGCGTCCCCTTAGGGGTTGCTCAATGCTTGTTCAAGCCTCAGATATACGTCAAAAGATATCCCCAAAAAAAATCATTGGACGTATTTTGGAAAACGTTTCCAATCACTATGAAATAAGAAATATACCGTGTGCCTCGTCTGTGATGAAACACCCAGTACATAGACGAATAGCACACAATAATATCCCATTGTACTATTTCAACCATAATGCCTAACGACCTATATGATTGACCTACCGACGTATTTGACACCTAAGCGGTTTTTCCTATCCCACCATTTAGTGTTTATCAATCGGTACCTATACAGGTACCACAACACTCCATAAGTGCACACTAAGTACCCGTCTTTTCGAAGAGTAGGCCGCGAAGACGCATGCATGTAAGGCACTGATTTCAAAAGCAACTGGATTTTGTACGCAAACACGTGTGTGATCGGCAGATTTTGGAACTGTGTCTCTTGTTTTTGTTGTAGTTTAGTTGGGGTAAGTAAACATTAGAAATTTTTGTTTTGTTTGTTTTTGTTTTTTGAAAATTTTGGTTTTGAAGTTTTTTGGGCGTTTGAGAGAAAATTGATTAGAGAAATGTGTTAAAATAATATTTGTATATAATCTTTTGAATCAAAAGTTAACATAACAAATACATAAAACAAAATCCCTAGCTGAAGTTAGTACAAAACGGGGTACCATACTTCATACGTATGACACCAGTAGAAAAAAAACCCTGTCTCGCCGTTTTACAAATTTAAAACCTTAACCTATTTAAATATGAAGGGTTTCTGAAAATGATTATTTTTCATTATTTAATCCAGCAAATAACCTATCTCCTGCGGAATTATGAAGCTGAAACAAAAAATTGAAGCAGTAAAAATTACCAAAAAAATAAAATGGTTAAAACTCTATCAAATCTATTTGAAATTAATAGCTCAATTAAAAAATGTATCGGTAACTTCATGTATAGCTCTTAAGCCATCCTAAAATTCTAATATGAAACAATTGTTTATAATAAATTCATTTTGAAAATATTGCCACTTTTCTAAATGTAGCGGAAACATTTTTTTTTTTGAGAAAAATAGCTTGCAACTCCTTGAAAAAAAGGTATTTTTCTCAATTATAGTGCTCAATTTTTTTGAACTGTGCCTCTTGTTTTTTGTTCATAACTTTAAATTAAGTAAACATTAGAAAAATTATATTGCTCGTAATTGATTTAAGACATTTTTCGTTTCAAACATATTTTTATTGGTGTTTTGAATGAAATCAATTGAAAAAAGTGTTTATAACATATTGAGGATCAAATTTTAAGTGAGTGAATCATAATTATTATTCTTCTTATGAAAATATAAACAATTATATGGAATGAGCTAACTCCAGCACTTTTTGCGCCTTTATTTTGATGGTTTATCTTCAAATATTCATTCTCAATATTTTCCAGTACTCGGGAAATAGATAAACATTCGAATTTAAGTATTTTTTTTTGTTTTACAATGTAAACGCAGAATTGAAATTTGGTCTGAAAATATATAACCTTTCCCTAATGGAAAATGTTGGTATGAAATTCAGTTGAAAGCAGCAATTATTTAGATGATACGGTCAATTTTTATCATTATGATAAGGTTAATAGAGTCCTGCAGATACAGTTTTTGCACCATGTTTACCAAAGTAATTATAAAAGTATTCCAAAATATTAATGTTAACTACGAGAACATACGAAATGCGCTAATGCAATGCAATGAAATCAATTCTAAATTTGATATATCCATATTCAATAGCATACGTAAAGGAAAATATGCAAAACTTCGATTCATATACGTTTTCCATTGATTTCAGTTAACACTTGTTATGGAATTGATATTCTAATACGAATGCTTGAAACAACGTAGGGTAATAGATTCAATCTGTAATCAGAATTATTTGTCATTATATTCACTGGAATTTTTACTGTAGTTCTTCCAATATCTGTGAGTTTCAAATTTTGAGCTGAGGGTAGTCTCAAATGACATTTTAGAGCCTGTTTTTTCAAAAGAACATTTTCTGATACATTTTCTCTAGAAAGGCAGCATAAAAGTTCAGAAAACTTGAAGTACCTATTCAACAAGTGTTCAAATCAATCAAATATGCCTTTTCATATTTTCCATTTGGCAAGATGGCAACTTAATCAAACAGAAATGAATATCTGATATGTTAATGTGAATGAAAATTAGAAAGGATTTAATTACTGTATACTCGTGTCAATTTTATAATTGTTGGTAGTGTCTAAACTTTTATCAATTATTGGAAAATTATCTTTCTGCTCATTTACGAAATTATATTGCATTTTCGAACTCCAAACCTAACATAAAATCCAAAAAAAATTAATGATCTTTTTGAGCGCTCGTTCTAATTAAACGATCTGTTTATTTCGAATTTTGATTTAATTTGAAAAGGGAAGAGGTTTTCGGTATTTTCAAACAGTTGGCCACTCTTATAATACTATCTTATAAGTTTTATATTTATTTTCCCAGCTGTACCTTCGTATAAGCGCGAATTTTTCGTGAATAATTTTTCTCGTATCGATTGAAATATAATCTGGAAGGATTCTGCATTTCTGAAAAACTTTTCACCCCCAGTCTCTGAAACAGAAATAATCAAAAAAAAATTAATTAAGATGAAGTACTCCTGCGAAAATCTTTGCACTTATTTGTAAGAAGCAAATTGGTTCTGGAAAAATTTTTACCTAACAATAAAACTAAGAAAGAAAATAAATGAAAAGGACAATGTGACGTTTTGGTGTCTATAACAGACACATTCAATGTTTACATACATTTTTCGATTTTTGTGTCTCATTCATTGGTTTTTTACAATATTTCCTGTATATGTGGAAAATCTTATACAGGAGAGACATCAAGACCTTTAGAGATAAGAAAACGGGAACATAAGAACAACATCAAAAATAGAGACATTACAAGATCACAAATCGTTGATTATGTATGTTCAAATAGCGGAGATCATATGATAAACTGGAACAACACAAAGATCCTAATGACGGAATCTGATAATTATAAAAGAAAAATTAAGGAATCTACATGTATTTTATTAGATGAAGTTAATAATTTGGCCAATTTTTCTGTTGGAATAGATCGTATTTGGATTGATTTATTGAAGAAAGAAATGACATCAGGAAATTTCAATATAAAATGAATCAACATTTCTATATATTGACAACTTTCAATATCAATCAGATTGCAAATAAAAGAACACACAATTCCGACGATTTCACAAGTTCGTCTGAAGAAGGTGTCCGATATAGACACCGAAACGTTACATTATCCTTTTCATTTATTTCCTGTTTAAGTTTTACTGTTAGGCAACAATTTTTTCAAAATCAATTTGCTCCTGACAAATAAGTGCAAATATTTTCGCAGGAGCAATTCATCTTAATCAACTTTTTTTTAATTATTTCTGTTTCAGAGACTGGTAGCGAAAACATTGAAAGTTTTTCAGAGATTGTTCCCGTGTTCAAATTTCAAATACTGAAAAACAAATTCTCTTCAATCGTCCATTCAATTTTTTCTATACGTCAGCGTTGTCCATATAAGGTACCTTTAAATCAAGGATTAATTGGATTGTCCTTGAAAACACTGATGCTTCCGTAGGTAGTACCTAATGGTGCATCATCTCTTTTAAGTCAAATCCCAATTTCTCTAAACTTGACCTGAACTGCATGTCTCGATATGATAAGAGGCTTCAATACCTTTCCTCAATCTTCAAGAAATACTTGTTTACCAGAACTGCCGTTAGATGAAAGTTTGTACCATCAGGTTGACCCAACTATGCTGTGTTATTTTTTATACAGACGCTAATGGCATTTACTAATTGATCAATATATCAAATGAACTACTAATCCATTAATTCCAAGCTCGATTTGGATGCAGTTCTTATAGATGCGACAGAAAATGTGTACTCAAGTTGGGAAATGAATAAATTGTTTTTCGAGGGGGCGTAAACATGCCATATGATTATATTTTGTTATACAGGGTGTCAAAAAAGTAACGTTACTCGTCAATAATTCTTGTACCATGAAGTATTAAGAAAAATCCTCAAAATTGACGATTTTTAATTTGAAGCGTTATTTATCCTATGGTTTTTGAGAGCTAGTTCTACTTAAACGAGTGCTATGTCTGTAATTTTCGAAATTTGAGCCGAAAATGGTCACAAACGATAGGGTTCGACTCCCTGATGACGAATACTTGGTCAAATTCAATTTTGCCCTAGAGACTTGAGATTTTCAGGGTGAGTTCGGTTCCTAAATGCGGTGGTTAAGTTCGTTAACAAGCCAAATCGTACAGGGTGTTAGAAAAATATGGTCATTTAAAATTTTTGTTCCTCAATATCTTAGACAATACGAAACCAATCGAAATGAAATTTTAAGGCAATATGCAAGATGCTTATGATAAGCTTCGTACAAAGTTTTGTGGCCATAGTATCAACAGAACAATAGAAAATTCAATTGGAATTTTGGAAAGAAGAATCTTTATATTTCCATAACAAGATATCCGATTCGAGTAGAATTCATTTTGTGAATGAAGATTGAAATACTGAATGTTCTTGCAAAATTTCAAGAGAATCACATCATCTGAACTATAGAATTAACTATTTTTCAATTATTAATTTTTTCATATTTCTTTTTTTGAATAATTTTCTGAATATGATTACGATCGTTTTGATATTTTGCATTTATATATTTAGTATCAATCTCAAGTCCTATAAGAAATTTTGAGGTAATAGCATTATTGCTCCACCAAGGAACTGTGCTCAAAAAAAATCTACTCTGGATTTTTCTTAGAATTTTCGAATTTGATATTTGTGGGGGTGAGAGATTTCAAATTGAAACAATTATAGGGAGTCCTTTTTTTGAAATTACAAATCCATGAATTCGTGTATATCCCTTAGTAATAGTTAACTGATTGCACATAATTATTACCCGGACAGAATTTAAGAAATGTAAGTCGTCTTTTCAATAGTATCATTTTCTGATACGACAAAATAATTGACTATCGAATAGGTTAGCGAGTATGTTAACCTTTATAATAACCACTAGTATTACTTTGACTCATTCCTGGCTATAACCACTATGCAATACATCACCTGCAATTACTTAACTATGGTGTTCTTGAACCTTAAGTTGGTTACAACAAAGTAAACTCAAATTTTCAAACAGACCAAATAATAATAATTTTCGACAATAAAAAATGAGCACTTTCATATTGTAACAATACATGCAATTACCTTGAAAATTAATTCGAATAGCTCAAAGCTAAAACCGTTAAATCCTTATAGGTAAAAAAATCTATCGATAATTGTTGTTCCCGTACTGTTAACCTATTCAGAAAAGATTGCATTGTATACTTAGACTTTGTCTAAGATTGTATATCTTCACTTCATCTATCATCTATCACTTCAGGCTATGCGTATTGAAAATTTTCAGTGAGAGCAGCTTGTAAGATACGGTTTTGCAGTTACCGTTATTCTGAAGAGGATGATTCGACAGATGGGATTAAAATTTATTATTGCATTGTCATTTTGAAGGATTGAACTCTAATGGAAGCTCTTGGCTTCATTAATTCATCTGTATTTTTGAATGAGATGGGAACATTTCAAGGACCATTTTTATCTTGCATCAATGTCTTCTTAGAAATTCGTCCACGTATAGATGGCACTTTTTGAGCACTCAATTTACTTAAACGAGTGCTATATCGTTGTGCCCAAATGTCTGTAATTTTATAATTTCTAGGATTGTCCTAGGATTTTGCAGTTAAATGTTCAATACCAATTCAAAGCAGTGAGAAAAAATTTGAGGGGGTTGCGTTAATACAACCATAGGCCTATCGTAATATCGAAAAAAATTCTAATGAGACAGGAAATGACATCAATTTCGGTCAGCCAATCAGAGTCTGTTCTATCCCCACCACCTATATGATTTTTTCAAATTTTTTATGCATAAATACACTGCCTCTTTTAGGTATTAACAAAACTGCATCTAGGTGAGCATTTCAATTATTCTATCCACAGTTTTTCATGCAGTCGGATATTTCACACCTCAATTCAATACCTACTGAAAAGTTTTTACAATTTGAATTTTTTCTAACTTTTAAAATTTCGATTGAATTCAAATTTTTTATTTAATCGTTCAGTTTTCTCTTGATAAAATCAATTTTCGATATAAATACTCTTAGTTTAATGTGTAATGTTGAGTACTTCTGGTAAGACATAATATTTTTTCTCCTTCTTTGTTTCATTTCTTTGTCTTTTTTTTATTCTTCGTTATTTTTTTCTACTGTCCTCAATGTCATACAACAAAATCTAAGTCCCATTTTAGTAATTAACCATCTAGATTATTACATTACAAGTTTTCTTTTCTTCTCTTTCTATAGGTCGTGAACCGTTCAACTAATTTGGCCCATCAACAAATTTAGACGACATTTTCAGGCCCAACATTCTTGTTGATGGAACAATAATTAAATGTTCCTGTCTAATTTTTTTCATTTTCGACTCTACATTAAAAGTTTCAGCCAAAAATTTCGATATTTTGGATAATTTTGAGTTTCAATACTCGAGAGACATTTCTGATGATGTCTGGCCAATTCCTGTCGAAACTTGTGCAGTAGAGGCATTACAATAAGGAAACATTAGTATTCATCCTTTTTAGTGAGTCATATTCTACCCAATATTTCTCCAAGTCAACCTTCATTATTTAATTACATTGAATCACCGGGAAACCTCAAATGTCGCAAGATTTCTAACCGAAAATTGCCAGATTTTTCTTGATGGCATCATCCAAAGATCTTTGAAGATAATAATCAACGCCTCCCAAACCTTGAAACTCTCACCATTATTTCACCTGTTTACTTACAACAATCACGGTTCAATAAATTATTGGTACTGTCAATCAACTTCATTTTCTAATACTTTATATTCTGTTTTGTATGTTTCTGATTAAGAAATCTATTCAGTTCACCTGCAACTACATATTACTAATTTGTGCCGACTTAGATGTAGTTTTCTGTAATGCTATATTGTAATTTGATTAATTTAATTCATCAAAAAGCAACGTCATGATTGATAATTACATTCTCAACCGTAATGATGAAATTTTACGAAAAGGTTGATACTGGTACCTCTCGAAGATCACATATTTTCGATAATTCATTGTTATAGCATTGTTTTCAATTGGAATTCAGTTGGGAGTCCTAGTTGCGAATGCGGAGAGCAGAGGATACAATAAAACATCTCGTAAAGAATTGTACCATATTCAAATTTCAGAGTGGCTTGCGAGTTATACATGAATTGGGTTGATTTTAAATCGATTTGATAAAATTTTTACCATTTTATATTTCTGATTCATTTTCTGCATCCTGGAAAAGGTTTTTATGTGACAACATTGGGAGTAGTGTTAAATATTGAACCATTCGTTTATTCTCTTTAAATTTCAAGTAATTTTATCATACAAATTAAGTTTAATTAAATATTGAAATGTCCTTCTAAAACCTACAAGCCGGTTCCCATAATTTAAAATTCTGATACAAAAACCAAGTTTCTTATGCAAAATTTCTTCAATTAATTATTAATCAATTCTACAATTTTTCACCTCAAAATGGATATTAGGATACACAGAATGTTAATGATTTCCATATAACAATGAAATTTTATTTTTAATTAAAGTGGTATTCATGCGTTATAACGTTTTAGGAATTCAGGCATAATCTGGTTATTTTGACGGTCATTTTTTCATTTTTGGAGTCTTTTGTTTCAGTTCCCGAATTATAATTGTAATTTTGGGAATTACATAACATCTATAATGCATATGCACCTATATGAACCTATTGTTCTTTCAGTGTATTCATAGTTTTGAACTTTTCTAATTATTTTCGACTTTGAATTCAGTTATTTCGAACATGTAGCTTTTTTGAAAAAACTTTCTATTGAAATGGAAACGACTTTTATGATATAATTTGGCGAAAATTGGCTCAAAAGGATTGTGTAATCGGAACCTTGAAAATTTGATATTTTTAGTTATCGTATTTCATTATTAGAATATTTTCCAGAATATAATTTCGATCGTGTTGAGATTTTGCATTTATATATTTAGTATCAATCTCAAGTCCTGTACAAAATTTTGAGATAATAGCCTCATTGCTTCATGAATAAACAAGCGCTCAAAAGAACGGCCCCTACTCAGGGCCTTCCTTAAATATTTTCAAACCTTAAATCTACCTTGAAAATTTCGAGTTTCGAACTTGTTCTTTTAGGAAGTTATGGTGTTTACGCTAGGCAAGACCTCATTAATTTTTTTCAAACCAGAGTTTCTAAATAAAGTACAGTGGAACTTCCCTATAACGAAAGCGTTAAATCCGCAAAAATAATTCGTTATAAAGGAATTTCGTTATACAGAAAATTTGTTTCTATAGTCGGCAATGTCGCGGTCGACTCCACTGATAAAATTAAGTTTATCATTCAAACTTAAGCACTTCCTTTTAGACATTTTCGCACAACTTTCATACTAGCGTAATGGTTAGATCGAAACCAAACATCCAGGGGTGTATTTAAAACTGTTTCAGAAGGATCTCTGATGTGCCCGCCGTAATTATTTAGTTTAAGGTCGGGATTTATTACGTACGTCCGGAAAAATTTCGGAAAAACCCACTCTTATACCTTCTTACCAATACCCATTCAAAGAGTAATGTCCTTTGTATATTTCGTTATAGGGAGAATTTACTTCCTTTTAGAGGGTGTTTCTAACATGAATTTGAATTCAAGGTGCAATGTCTTCTACGAAATTCGTTATACAGACGTTCGTTATAGGTAAATTCCACTGTATTCAGTATCAATCTCAGTCTCATACAAAATTTTTAGATAACAGCCTCATTGCTTTACCAATGAACGAGCGCTCAAAAAAAACTTACTCAGGGCCTTTCTTAAATGTTGTCAAACCTTGAACCTTGAAATTTTCGAGTTTTGAACTTGTTCTTCTAGGAAATTATGGTGTTTAAGCTAGGCAGGAGGTCCCTTCTAAAAATTTTTCAAACCAGAGTTTCTAAATAAAGTACCTACTTAGGTTCGTCTTCAACAGTTTTCAAGTGTTGGAATTTCCTAAATTCGAAATAACAGAAAGTATGATGATTTCACACTTGATCTGCTCGAAAACATAACGCACTAACCTTATGCAATTATAAAAAGACGTAAAAATGTTACCAAAACTGCAACAGCTTTCTCACTGTCCCAATTACAGGTATAGAAGCATACCTACCACGTTTCTTCTTGTGATACATTGAAGATTGCGTAAAAACATTTCGAATTATAATAATAATTGCGGGTACGGCTTGACTTATTGAACAATTGAATGATTTGCACAATCAATTCTTCGAAATTGATTTCTCTCCATCAAGCGATTTTATCTGCTCAATCGGTCTCTGCATTTTGCTACTTTGGCAATTGAAAAATATGAAATTACATAGAAATATTCTTTTGAAACAAGATAATAACAGGGTTTTCCAGAAAATGTAGGAAATCTCTCGGATTCAGATAGAACATAAAAAATAAGATTGCAAGTTTCCATGATTTCTTTTCCTAGCGGCCCTCCCTACGAAGATACGACCTCCTAAATGACGCCACTGGAAATTCATTTTAGTGAAATAAATTTCAATTACTCACTTATTTCATAAGTTTTTTCGAAAACGGTTTATTTTATCGACACTGAACAAGAGTACCTTTTCTTTAGCTTAATATTCAAGGTATCCAAATTTTTTTCACCACCTTATCATACAGGTTGTTAAAAATGTAAGCATTAAAATTTACAACCCAGTCCGCCCCTGGTAAACTGAACAAGCTAATTGAAATTTGAGTGCTGTGATTTGAGAGGTCCTTAATACTTTTAATCATATCAAATTTTCATCAAATTATATCGAGTAGTTTGAAACTTATTCCACTAAAATGAATTTCCAGTGGCGTCATTTAGGAGGTCGTCTCTTCGTAGGGAGAGCCGCTAGGAAAAAAAATTATGAGAACTTGCCATCTTCATTTTTTATGTTTTATCTGAATCCGAGAGATCTCCCACTTTTCCGGGATACCCTGTATATATCAAAATTGAGTCGCTCTAGTCTGCCTGGACCTTTTCTCCAAACCATTTCTCGTCTACTATCACTATGTAAACCGAATAATTTACCATACATATATAGCGAAAAATTTCCTCATAGATAAACCTGTAATCTCAGCTCAGCTCAGATAAAACTCTATTCGAAACATAATAATAGATCATTTCCTGAATCTATTGAACAGTTAATAACACATCTGAGTAATAAGCTCACTTTTAAACATCTCAGGAAACCAAAGAGCTAGTGTTAAATAATTGATTGATGACCCCCTCATGTTTAATTGTTTGATTTGTTTTGACAAATGGTTTGAACGGTAATGAATGCCAAGGTTACCTCGTATATCCATATCATCTTTTTAAGTAAATTTTACGACACTACCAAATTGATTCGCTAATATTTACAATGACATATCCGGAAATAATGATTTGTTGGAAGCTTTTCTAATAGGCACACATCCATTATTGATCCTAGATACCTTTGGTTTATTATTTTTTATGATAATTAACCTTTGAAATTGCGAATAGAAAAAATATTTCTAGTGGACGTTTCTGAGAGACCATTAGGTTATACTTTTGTACAAAAGTCTGTAATTTTGATCCGAAATTTGACAATAGATTATGAATTATCTGAACCATTCTTTGTACAAGAATTATTGACGAGTTATTTAACTTTTTTGTCACGCTGTAAGAAAAAATATTCGAGAAGAATATAATCCAAAATTACCAAGTATAAAATGCGTGTGTGAGATTATTTCTTGTCTTGATTCCCTAAAAAAGGGAAATACCTATTTAAGGATATGAAATAATCGTAAAAACAACATGATAAATGATTCATAGACGTGACCAAGAGAGAAAGTTTTACATTTTAATGTCATGACAATACCCGTACATAATTTAAGACTCCAAATTCAAGTTCATTGTCTACTTGCTCAATTTATCTTGAAGAAATCACATACCTACGTATACGATTCTTCAGATTTTTTTCGCGATTAATCAAAGCAAGGTCTGCAAGTAGTCATTCTGAAATTTATTATTTACTTTAACTGTGAGTTATAGTGGTAATATTCCTAGGAATATTCTTGAATCGTGCGTGGAATGAATATTGCCGAAAGATTCAGATTCTGCAAATCCGCTTATACAACGTCGTCATATAAATGGAAAAAAGAAGGAATATTTTAAAAGTAAGACAACAATAAACAAGAGGAAAATTATCATACACACCGTGGGACTTTTAGTTGTATATTAATATCTTAATATTCTCACATTCATCGAAAAGAAAAACTAGGGAAAGAACAATAGTTATTTTTGTATTAAGTGCGTAAAATGAGTGTTTTTTCATGGCATATGAGAGTGTTAATTTTTGACCGAGACCGCAGGTCGAGGCCAAAAATTCACTCGAATGTGCCATGAAAACACGAATTTTATAAACAACATTTTTTGTACAACTGTGAATGTGAATTTACATCGTCTGAAATATAAAATGATTGAGACACTGCTTCCAATGTAATATTTCTATGCAAACAGTCTTAACTTTTTTCACCGTTGAAAAAAGACTTTTCTTAACGGTAAAAAAAGTAATCCTTTACGCATCCATAGTGATGAAGAAAAGTCAAGTTTTTTTGACAGTTGTACAAAAACCCTTTTTTCCCCAACCATCAAAAAATGTTGACATTTTTGTACTATTTTCAGGTGCAAAAGTCATAAATTTCCTTACCGTACAAAAATTCACTCGTTACTTAGCAACACTTTTAATCCTAGGATTAAAAACGCTACTTTTAATCCTTGGATTAAAAGTAAATGCATTTGAAGTCTACTTGACAATCTCTGTCATGATTCTGTGTTCAAATTCATAACCAAATTATGAACGATTTTTCACTAAAACCAATTTTATTGTAATTTTGACTTGGTTGGAGAAAAAATAGTATAGGTATATTATTCGAACTAAAAGTGCCTATTTTAACTCGCAATTTTGCATTCGCTCGGCTGCGCCTCGCAACTGCAAATATTGCTCGTAAAAAAAATATGCACTTTTAATCCTTATAATATAATATACTATTTTTGCCCAATTGCCCATGGAATTTGAAAACGCCGACTGCTATAAAAATTCAAATTGATGCATAAGTGATAATAAGAATCTCTCAGGAAAGCATATAAATTGGTTATCAGTATTTTTTTGTAAAACAACGACCCAAACATTTCTTCAAAAACATACTGATAAAGTGCGATAAATTATTCTGTTCTTCACACCATTTTTTTATGACAGTCAATATAAATTAACAACTCTCCTCTAGTCTTGTTTGAAAAATTTGTTTCGCTTAAAATTAGACTTGAAACCAGGAACTGCGTTAAAAATTATTCACACCTTGATGTTTGGATTCCACTGTCAGTTACATCGATTCAGAATGTATTGTTTTCTCGCACATTTCACAACATTTCGAGCTCTTGTTTGTGTGATTTTGTTATTATAATATTGTGTTTTGGTTGAAGCTGCTCAATCATGAGAAAACTAGGTATTTCGACGTTATAATTTTATTTGGTTGGTAGATAATGTTGAATAGGAAAAGGATAGATAGGAAAACATTGCTATTTGTTAATCATTAAATTATAATTATCATTCATCTGAAATTTGTATCAAGGTTTGAGGTACCCTAAAAAAGTCCTAAATAGTAGTTCTTAGGAGCTCGTTCTATGGTTGGTATAGTAATGAGGCTATTACCTAGTATAAGACTCGGGATTGATACTAAACTTTTAATAACATAACTTTTTTGTAAGCTCTTTGAATGTTGACCAGACTAACTCAGTTGCTTTTTATCCATCAATTTACCCGCGACTTCGTCCGCATAAGTTTTTCTGTTTTTCCCGGCTGTAAGTCCCCCTGCTACAATGTCCCACTATCGTGTTTCAGTCCTCAACTTCACATCAAAATTTGTTCAAAAGCAATCTAAGCTACATAATGAATAGCTCCGAATGTTTCCTTAGTAAATATAAAAAGTAAATAATGTAAATCGGTTTAAAATACTACTAACTACCTACCTGCCAACCCCCGATGTTAGACAGTGTGACATCCGCAACATCGTCTGCGTAGGAAGTAGTAAATTATGGCGCCTACCGACCCTCTAAGTTAGAAAAGTGATCAAATACTAACTTGAAGTCTTAGTAACACTCAGTTAAAAAAAAACATCAAAATTATTTCAGTAGCTATGGCGTCATGCGTTTCTTGACACGATCACGCTAGATTTCCGCAGGAATGAGGTATTTTCCCGCCGTAAAAAGTAGCCTGTGTCCGTGGCTAGGATCCTATCTTATATTTACCAAGTCTTATAAAAATCCGTTCACACGTTAAGGCGTGAATGAGGTAAACTTTTAAAACAAACGATTGAAAATCACTAACTTATTAGTTTTCTGCCTACTGCCTACGCCTTAAGTACGATAGCATAAATATTGATAGCCCATATCCTTTTCTAAGTTACTATCTATCACCTAACTAAATTTCATCAGAATCCGTTCAGCCGTTTAGGCATGATAGAGCAAAACTCCCAGCAAAAACCATAAAAAAATCACTAACTCAATTCAGTTTTCTGCCTACTTCCTACCCCCTAAGTACGATGACGTCATCATTTTGATCTTATATCCGTTTTTAGGTAACCATCTATTACCTTACTAAATTTCATCAAAATCTGTTCAGCCGTTTAGACGTGAAAGAGCAGAAGTCCCAACAAAACGACTAAAAATCACTAACTCAATTTAGTTATCTGTCTACTGCTTACCCCTAAAAACGATGGCGTGATTATTTATAACCTATGACCATTTCTAGGTTATCATCTATCACCATACCAAATTTCATCAAAATCCGTTCAGCCGTTTAGGCGTGAAAGAGTACCAGACAGACAGAGTTACTTTCGCATTTATAATATTAGTATGGATTTCGAAGTTTCACTGTTTATATTCATGAATAAATCTTCGTTGCAGGCGTTGCAGCTCTGTCAATCATGGACGTCCAAGAAGCGATCATCCAAGACATGCAGCCCACCCCAATCCAATCCTTTTACAAGGACACCCATATCCTCGTCACAGGAAGCACTGGTTTTCTAGGAAGACTTCTGTTGGAAAAACTACTGAGGTCATGTCCGGATATCTCAACCATCTACATCTTGGTGAGGAACAAGAAGGGCAAAAACCTGGCTTCTAGGGTTGACGAACTTTTCGAGGACGTCATATTTGAGGAGTTGAAGAAAGTCAACCCGAAGTTCAAGCACAAGGTGGTTCCTATTGAAGGAGACTGTGCTTTGCCTGAACTTGGTATCAGTGAGCAGGACCAACAGATGCTTGTCAAGAAGGTAAAATTAAGAGTTTTTTTTCTGGGAGTTAAGGTTTTAAAAGAACTGAGACCAAACAACATAAAATAAAATTTACAGAAGATATCACCAGAATGTTTGCATTTTTATAGAATTGAGACATGTTTTCTGAGAATACTCTATCTATATCTAGGTATACTAATATTATAAAGAGGAAAGATTTGTATGTTTGTGGGTTTGTGGATTTGTGGGTTTGTGGCGTTGATACGAATTAACTCATGAGCTACTTGACCGATTTCAATAATTTTTTCACCCTTAAAAAGCTACACTATCCCTAAGTAACATAGGCTATACTTTTCACCCGAGAAAATTAAGGAAACCTACTATAACTTCAATGATTATGAATTGAGTTTTTCCTCTCCACAGCTCAATATAGTCTTCCATTCAGCTGCAACTGTGCGATTCGACGAAAAACTAAACTTGGCTGTGCCAATAAACGTGAAAGCACCCTTGTACCTAGTCAACCTTGCCAAACAGATGAAGAACTGAAGTGCTTCATGCACATATCTACAGCTTATACCAACTGCACACAACCTTTGATCGAAGAAAAGGTTTACCCTCCACCAATGGACCATGAAGAATTGATCAAAGTTACAGACAACGTTTCGGAAAAACTATTGTGTAATTTGACAGAACAGTAAGTATTTAAATTATAAAAATAATACAGTTATTTTGAGTCATCTGTCCAAGATATTATCATCTATCTATCACCAAGTATCATTTTGTACTCCTGTGTTGCATTTGACTTATTATTACATGTAAGAAGTGAATTGTGAAAATTCTGATATCTCTTTCACTTTCTGAAGTTTATGGATCAAGGATAATATATTTTTCAGAATAATCGGAAAATGGCCAAATACATACGCCTTCACCAAAGCTGTAGCTGAAACTGTTGTAGCAAAAGAAGGAAAAGGTTTACCTGCAGTCATTTTCAGACCTTCTATCAGTAAGTGCCTTAAAGCTTCATAAATATTGGCATTGACATTCATCGTTCTCGTTTAAAATTCAATTTATATAGTCTTTTACATAGAACATGTATTTCTTCATTTAATTTATTGACTTTAATGTATTTCCGCAGTTATATCCACATACAAGGAACCAATCCCTGCCTGGATAAATAACATTTATGGCCCCACAGGCATAGCTGCTGCTTCAGGTTTAGGTATACTGAGGACACTTCATTGCGATGAAACTGTCAATGGAAACATGATTCCTGTTGACATGTGTGTCAATGCTGTAATATCAACAGCATGGGAGGTTAGTAGATCTTTAAAAAAAAACTTTACAGTTCCTGTGGTTGGACAACTCTAGAGATGCAATATGACAACTGACAGATGAATTGAGTCGCAAACATTTTCGATCTATAATTTTTACCGTTTTCGTCAACTCAGCAAATGTGTCCCGATGAACTTATTTAAATTTTTGCCGTCCTGTAACCGCGACAATGTAGATATTTTGTTCTCTACCTTACTCATTCATGGACACCCAAAGAGGACGTCAATGGGGTTGATAAAACCGACAATCTCCTTAGGAGCCTTGGCCGTTACATCTTGGGTGTCCAGGATAAGTTTTCCCATATGAATTGTTCTTTGGCCAGTCAGCTCTGACACTTAAATATACTGCTCAACAATTGATAGGGATCACTTACTTGTTCTGAATTTATTTCTGAAATATTCGCTCCAAGATTATAAATTTAGTCAGATATCAGAGTATTGTCAGCTGATAATATAGTTCACTTGAGAAAAGAATGAAAAAATGGAAAGTTGGAAAGAAAAAAGACTTTATTAGGAACACTCAAAATTCTGTGTTTAAATAACATAAAAATTTTATGATGAAACCACAAGAAGGCTGAAGTTTCGGTTAAGCTAGTACCTAGTTGGTCCCCTACGAGCTCGTTTCAATCATTCTAACCCTACGAGGCATACTTTCGATCAAACGATTTATAAATTTTGGGGAAAATTCTTCCAAATATCCCGTAAAGCGTTAGAAAGGTCCTCCAGGTTATTGATCGGTTGTTCTAAGGTTGACAATTGTCTAGACATTTCAGACCAGACATGTTCGATGCAATTCATGTCTGGAGAGCGAGCTGGCCAGTCCATCCTATCAATAGCATGAGTTTCTAGCGCTTCATTAACCAGACGACTACGGTGTGGACGGGCATTATCGTCAATTAAAATGAAATTCTAGCCCACGGCAGCCGCAAACGGAATAATTATGGGTTCAATAATCATATCGTGATATCTCTGTCTGGTCATGGTGGTGTTCTGCAGAACAACCAACTCTGTGTGTTGGTTCAAACAAATGCCTCCCCATACACATATAGAACCTCCGCCAAAAGCTGTTGTGGGTACCATAAACTGTTCTGCATACCTTCAACCTCTTTCCCTCCAAGCAAGAATACGTCCATCGGAGTTGACCAAACGAAATCTAGACTCATCCGTAAATAACATCGGCTCCAATCTTCAAGTGTCCAATTGCGGTGCTCCTCAGCCCATTACCGTCGATGAACCCAGTGTTCCCTATTCAAACGGGGATGTTGTACCCTCCTACGTGCTCTCAAACCACGAACATGTAGTCGTCGTCTTACAGTCTGGTTCGAAATTAGAACTCCTGTTGCAACTCTCAGTGATCTATTGAGCCGCGCCGCCGGGTAAGTGGGATTTCTCCTAGCATTGAGGATCAAAAGACGATCTTGGGCAGCTGTTGTACTACGCTGCCGACCTCCCCCATGAACATAAGCTACTGAGTCGTTTTGGATGAACCTATTCCAAGCCCGAATCACGAAACTTTGCGAAACATTCTACCGCCGGGACACTTCTCGCTGGGACAACAACCCTTCCTGTATCCACCGTATGATTTGGTCCAGTTGCACAGGAGCCAAACGTCTTTCGGCATGACTGATAAGCTGATATTGTTCTCATTTCTTCAATTATTGTCACCTTATGTGTTTGAACGAGAGAAAAAAAAACAGATTTAATAACAAATACCACATTGCTTTTTACTCCACCTGTAACAGCCTACAGATAATAGTCGATTTTGTGAACAAGAGCCGATGAAGTGAGGAAGACTTTGATATAATCACCTCAAAACATCTTACTTTTTCCTTAGAGAACATATAATGTACAGATATTCACGAGATAACTTGAAAAAAATACAAATGAAGAGAAGTTCATAAGTGATCCCTAGCAATTGTTGATCAGTGTGAAAGACAACTATAGCAAATCTAAACCTTGAGATTAATTTGACTGAATTTGTAATTAAAAATTGTTTCTTTTACTCCTGTAGGTTGGTACAAAGTTCGAAAAAAACAAAGCACAAGCCGCTGAACAGGAGGTACCAGTTTACCACTACGAATCAAGTAATGACCAGCCAATAACATGGGGACATTTCATGGAGCTGAATTCCACATATGGATGTCAGTACGCTACAACAAAAGCCATGTGGGTTTACAGCTTGACGTTGACGAAGCACAAATTTCTTTACAATATATTGAAATTTTTTCTACACATTATACCAGCCCTTATTGTTGATATGGTCTGCTTGGCCATAGGGAAACAAGCTATGTAAGTTATGATTTCATATTTTGAACTAAGAATTATTTTTATTAGGATTTACAGCAGAAGGTTAGGTAAAGGGTTTTCCAATAAGAGGTATTACTTTGAAAAGCCTGCTATTTCGGTGGACGTCACGTTTGAAGCTATCATTTTTGACATTTGACAAGTAGAAGCTACGCCATTAATAAAAATAGAACCATAGGACACGCTTCAAGAACGCATTGAAATTATTAAAATTCACTATAAAAATGGTGAAAATTTGTCAGAGACGGTTCGTAAAACTCAAACATTTTTGGATCGTCGTGAAGCACCTTGTCAGACCGCAATCAAGAAATTTGTGAAAAATTTGAGCTGTTGGGACAAGTTAGTGATGTGAAGTATAAAACCCGTGCACGTCGCTCAAGAACAGCCGAGGATACTGCTGCTATAGTCAAAAGTGTTGAAGAAAACCCTGGTTTATCCATTCCTCGTCGTTCTTTGGAATTAGGCATTCCACAAACGTCATTACACCGTATTCAGCATTAACATTTGGGTCTTAGTGCTACGCTAAGTGCCACACAAGCAACGAAACCATTGATCTTTCCGGACCTTGTTATCTCCTGAAAAGGTGATCACAGTTGGCCACCGAGATCTTGTGTTTTAACACCTTGCAACTTCTTCCTTTGGTGCCACGTGGAAGAGAAGGTCTACGCCAATAGCCCAGCGTCGATTCAAGACCTCAAAGAAGGAATTCGTGAGGCTATCGAGGACATAGGGCAGCCACTTTGCGATTTGGTTATGGAAAATTTCATTAAAAGGATATGGTCCTGTAAGCGTGGTCGTGGTGGTCATTTGCCTGATATTATTTTCCACTATTAACGGCATAGCATCTTCTTTATAATGAAATAAACATCCGATCATTTATATTGAAAAATGGCATTTTTTTTTAACATCAAAATAACACCTCTTATTGGAAACTCTTTATTTACGTAGTATGACTTTGCTGGACATATACATAATTTGAAATTCCTTTTTTCAGGTTACTAAAAATATACAAGAAGGTCCATAAGTTCTCGGAGGTACTCTCTTACTTCACAACCAGAAATTTCCGGTTTCAGTCCAATAATGTGAATAATATGTTAACTCATATGACTGCTAGAGAAAGGAAATATTTTTCTGTGATCTGAAAGAGTTGGACTGGGATGCATTTTTTCCAAATATATATGAGAGGTGTCAGGGTATATTTGATACAAGATGATCTTTCTACCTTACCAAGGGCACACGTACTGTGGAATAGGGTGAGTGATGATAGTTTGGTTTAGTTTAGTTTAAAAGGGATTACAGTTCACTGCGACCTTAAGATCTATTGTGTCCCTTTACCGAGCTGTTCTGGCCAAACCCTTCACAGCTCTCCTTCCAGTTAAGAGATCTAATGAAATCTAATATCTGTGAAGACTTCAACGAGCTAGTTCCACACTCTTACAAGTTTTTCGCCCAAGGCATTCTCTCCTCAGGCTCACAATGCCAAGGCATTCCTTGACTAGGTGAATGGGGGTTTTCTTCCTCCTCTCCACAGAACCTACACTCGTAAGTGTCATATAATCCCATCGTCAACAGGTGCTTCCTGAGGCGACAGAGTCCTGTAAGAAAGCCGGTGAGAAAGTGTAATTGCTTCTTACCAAGATCCAGATATCTTTTGGATCCCGCTGTCTCAAAGATCCTATTCAACTCAGTGGAATGATCAATCCCTGGGAGATTCCGCCAGGGTTTTTCCCTCTCCCTCCGCTTTCTCCTTCTCCAGAGACTCCTTCTTATAGGTACATTTACCTATACCACACAGAAGGTCTGGGCCAATAAGTGACATTCGTGCGCCATCTTTGAAAGTGTATTGGCCTCTTTTTTTCTCTGATTCCCGAGTGGCCAGGAGCCCAGATTAATGGGACGTTATTTTCTTGGCCTACCTCTTTGAGTTTGTTCCGGTACTCCCAGATCATTTTAGAGTCGATTGACATAGGGGTTTAGTGCTTTAATAGCAGCTTGACTATCTGTGTGGTATGGCTATATCGCACTTCTGATAGTTTTTTTCTTATTTATGTCTAGACATCTTTGAATAGCTAAGATTCTCGCTTGAAAGACGCTCATACAGGAGCCTACCGACAGTGAACACTTGGTAATTGGCCCGTATATCCCAGCGCCAGCTCCTGTAGAGGTTTTAGAACCATCTGTATACCATTTTACGGACGGCATTTTCTTTGAGGTTATAGTCGGTGTATTCCCGTTTCCATTCCTCCTTCTACTTAGCATGTCCTGAAGTTTTTCTCAGTGCACTTTCTTGATCATAACATCACTAGGGAGGTTCGCAGATGAGATGTAGTTGTTCAGAGAGGACCAGACTCTCTGATCATTGTGATGTGATGAATATGATATACTTTATGATGAAATCTGTTGGAATACAGAACTAGTTTTTCTGAAAATTATTCAGCATAATCAAAGATAATCTAATAGTCCATAATGAAGAATAAGGACAGTATTATACAGGTCTAATAATCTCATATGAATAAACCTGAGAGCAAATAGAACCATATTTTTTGGCAGAAATCAATCAGTCTTAGGTCGCTCTTCACTACCAGTAGAGTCTGCTGACGGGAGGTGCCGTAACACCATAAACCACTGGCAAGAGGCCATAAAATGACTTCACTATTTGTGCCAAGGCACTCTGGTTCAACATTTTGAATTTTGCCACAGTTGAATTCATTGGAGGAAAACAAAATGAATTTTATATCAATTTTTTGTTTCAGGTACCTCTTTTTCCCAGGGCAATCAAAGTGATTTTTTCGGTTTGCTATTTCTGAGGATCTATGGATGGTAATGTCCTACTTCTTTTAGATCATGTTCCCATGACTGTTATTTGTTTTGTGCTTTAATTTTATTCGATATATTTAACTTGACATTTTCAATATTTATTTTATCTAATAACTTTGTCTTGTTTTTATTTGTTTTTTTGAATTCATTCAAAGTTTACCCTCGATATAATGTACCAGATTATTTATAGTCCGTTCACGAAGGTTGAGCACATAGTAGGCGTTTCTTTATTTATCTGAAGTTGGCAGTATATACTGTCATAGTTTAAAATAAAGTCAACGTTGCCGAATGTACCCGAGCTTGCGAGTTATCAGAGAACTTTATGCAATATTGACAACCTGGTATCAATCTGACAAGAAAATAAAGAACATAACCTTAAATTTTAATATACACAGTGGAATATGCCTAATTCCCATGGCCAACCGACGCTCAACCTTTCGGGAACGGACTATACCAATAATTCATGGGAGTTGAAAATACAAAAAGTCTGTTACAGTATCAGAATCAATACTTTGGATCATGAAAATATCCATTAAATTGAAAAAGCTGTCTGTGGAAATTCTTTATTTCTTTGAAGGTTCTTTAAACGTCCAAAAATAACTAAACTATCGTAATGGTATCGTTCAAACAATTGTCAAGGATTAAAATCTGTGACTAAAAACTTATCAATCGTGCATAAAAATGCATCATAGTTTTTATCATCCATCATTGTGTCTAACCAAAAATATTTTAGACAAAATGTCATTTATACCTTAATGAAATAAATGCAACTATTTCCACTCAAATACATTCCAATTTCAATGAAACAGTTAACACAAACTTTTGTAACACAGTGACTTTCATAAGATTCACAGCAGGTAAGAATTTAGAATGCCTCAATTTTAGCATTATGAGTATTTCATTTTGTATGCTTATTCCTTGGAATAAGCATAGACCTATTGATTTGGAATCCAATATGGCAGCGGATGGCATTAGAAACTGTTTACATAAAAGCTTATTACAGTGTTCAGTTAATCATCATTCCTTTCGCTTTCCATACTGCGATAAGAGAGAGACAGGACTAGATTATTTGCAATGAGACAACGGAATTCATTCAGTTACAGCACGTGATTATCTCGACTATTCATCTGTGCAACTGGAGGGAAGATTCTCTGTCTGATGCATTGTATATCGCGCATGTTTCAGATGTGAATTTCTAAACCTGTATATTCAATTCGTTGAAAGCTATACCGATGAGTGCCAAATTAAGAGTGGTCAATCATTTGGTCTCAATTACTTTTATTTTGGTAGTTGGCTGCTAAGAGCAGGTTACGTATTGATTCAACTTGGTAGCATTCCTGTAAGCGATGTATATTCTATAATACTTCACAATATTCTGGATATAACAGTCAATGTATGTTCCTTTGGTTTGATGGGTTAC
>CM024242.1:66431960-66497118 GCA_013421045.1 Propylea japonica | reverse complement strand
TGAAAAAATGTCATTTTCCATCTCCTCCCAAGTTTATTCGATATATTTTCAAACGGTAGGTCATGGAAAAAAGTGGTCAATAGGGCGTTTGTAGAGAATTGAAATACCTATAAATGAGGTATCAATCATTCTGATCGGATGAACAGAGACCGATTATTTCCATTAGTAGGTGAAAAAATGTCATTTTCCATCTCCTCCCAAGTTTATTCGATATATTTCAAACGGTAGGTCATGGAAAAAAGTGGTCAATAGGGCGTTTGTAGAGAATTGAAAACCTATAAAATGAGGTATCAATCATTCTGATCGGACGAACAGAGACCGATTTATTTCCATTAGTAGGTGAAAAAATGTCATTTTCCATCTCCTCCCAAGTTTATTCGATATATTTTCAAAACGGTAGGTCATGGAAAAAAGTGGTCAATAGGGCGTTTGTAGAGAATTGAAAATACCTATAAATGAGGTATCAATCATTCTGATCGGACGAACAGAGACCGATTTATTTCCATTAGTAGGTGAAAAAATGTCATTTTCCATCTCCTCCCAAGTTTATTCGATATATTTTCAAAACGGTAGGTCATGGAAAAAAGTGGTCAATAGGGCGTTTGTAGAGAATTGAAATACCTATAATATGAGGTATCAATCATTCTGATCGGATGAACAGAGACCGATTTATTTCCATTAGTAGGTGAAAAAATGTCATTTTCCATCTCCTCCCAAGTTTATTCGATATATTTCAAAACGGTAGGTCATGGAAAAAAGTGGTCAATAGGGCGTTTGTAGAGAATTGAAATACCTATATATGAGGTATCAATCATTCTGATCGGATGAACAGAGACCGATTTATTTCCATTAGTAGGTGAAAAAAATGTCATTTTCCATCTCCTCCCAAGTTTATTCGATATATTTTCAAAACGGTAGGTCATGGAAAAAAGTGGTCAATAGGGCGTTTGTAGAGAATTGAAATACCTATAATATGAGGTATCAATCATTCTGATCGGACGAACAGAGACCGATTTATTTCCATTAGTAGGTGAAAAAATGTCATTTTCCATCTCCTCCCAAGTTTATTCGATATATTTTCAAAACGGTAGGTCATGGAAAAAAGTGGTCAATAGGGCGTTTGTAGAGAATTGAAATACCTATAATATGAGGTATCAATCATTCTGATCGGATGAACAGAGACCGATTTATTTCCATTAGTAGGTGAAAAAATGTCATTTTCCATCTCCTCCCAAGTTTATTCGATATATTTTCAAAACGGTAGGTCATGGAAAAAAGTGGTCAATAGGGCGTTTGTAGAGAATTGAAATACCTATAATATGAGGTATCAATCATTCTGATCGGATGAACAGAGACCGATTTATTTCCATTAGTAGGTGAAAAAATGTCATTTTCCATCTCCTCCCAAGTTTATTCGATATATTTTCAAAACGGTAGGTTATGGAAAAAGTGGTCAATAGGGCGTTTGTAGAGAATTGAAATACCTATAATATGAGGTATCAATCATTCTGATCGGATGAACAGAGACCGATTTATTTCCATTAGTAGGTGAAAAAATGTCATTTTCCATCTCCTCCCAAGTTTATTCGATATATTTCCAAAACGGTAGGTCATGGAAAAAAGTGGTCAATAGGGCGTTTGTAGAGAATTGAAATACCTATAATATGAGGTATCAATCATTCTGATCGGATGAACAGAGACCGATTTATTTCCATTAGTAGGTGAAAAAATGTCATTTTCCATCTCCTCCCAAGTTTATTCGATATATTTTCAAAACGGTAGGTCATGGAAAAAAGTGGTCAATAGGGCGTTTGTAGAGAATTGAAATACCTATAATATGAGGTATCAATCATTCTGATCGGATGAACAGAGACCGATTTATTTCCATTAGTAGGTGAAAAAATGTCATTTTCCATCTCCTCCCAAGTTTATTCGATATATTTTCAAAACGGTAGGTCATGGAAAAAAGTGGTCAATAGGGCGTTTGTAGAGAATTGAATACCTATAATATGAGGTATCAATCATTCTGATCGGATGAACAGAGACCGATTTATTTCCATTAGTAGGTGAAAAAATGTCATTTTCCATCTCCTCCCAAGTTTATTCGATATATTTTCAAAACGGTAGGTAGGTCATGGAAAAAAGTGGTCAATAGGGCGTTTGTAGAGAATTGAAATACCTATAATATGAGGTATCAATCATTCTGATCGGATGAACAGAGACCGATTTATTTCCATTAGTAGGTGAAAAAATGTCATTTTCCATCTCCTCCCAAGTTTATTCGATATATTTTCAAAACGGTAGGTCATGGAAAAAAGTGGTCAGAAGGGCGTTTGTAGAGAATTGAAATACCTATAAAATGAGGTATCAATCATTCTGATCGGACGAACAGAGACCGATTTATTTCCATTAGTAGGTGAAAAAATGTCATTTTCCATCTCCTCCCAAGTTTATTCGATATATTTTCAAAACGGTAGGTCATGGAAAAAAGTGGTCAATAGGGCGTTTGTAGAGAATTGAAATACCTATAAAATGAGGTATCAATCATTCTGATCGGATGAACAGAGACCGATTTATTTCCATTAGTAGGTGAAAAAATGTCATTTTCCATCTCCTCCCAAGTTTATTCGATATATTTTCAAAACGGTAGGTCATGGAAAAAAGTGGTCAATAGGGCGTTTGTAGAGAATTGAAATACCTATAATATGAGGTATCAATCATTCTGATCGGATGACAGAGACCGATTTATTTCCATTAGTAGGTGAAAAAATGTCATTTTCCATCTCCTCCCAAGTTTATTCGATATATTTTCAAAACGGTAGGTCATGGAAAAAAGTGGTCAATAGGGCGTTTGTAGAGAATTGAAATACCTATAATATGAGGTATCAATCATTCTGATCGGATGAACAGAGACCGATTTATTTCCATTAGTAGGTGAAAAAATGTCATTTTCCATCTCCTCCCAAGTTTATTCGATATATTTTCAAAACGGTAGGTCATGGAAAAAAGTGGTCAATAGGGCGTTTGTAGAGAATTGAAATACCTATAATATGAGGTATCAATCATTCTGATCGGATGAACAGAGACCGATTTATTTCCATTAGTAGGTGAAAAAATGTCATTTTTCCATCTCCTCCAAGTTTATTCGATATATTTTCAAAACGGTAGGTCATGGAAAAAAGTGGTCAATAGGGCGTTTGTAGAGAATTGAAATACCTATAATATGAGGTATCAATCATTCTGATCGGATGAACAGAGACCGATTTATTTCCATTAGTAGGTGAAAAAATGTCATTTTCCATCTCCTCCCAAGTTTATTCGATATATTTCAAAACGGTAGGTCATGGAAAAAAGTGGTCAATAGGGCGTTTGTAGAGAATTGAAATACCTATAATATGAGGTATCAATCATTCTGATCGGATGAACAGAGACCGATTTATTTCCATTAGTAGGTGAAAAATGTCATTTTCCATCTCCTCCCAAGTTTATTCGATATATTTTCAAAACGGTAGGTTATGGAAAAAAGTGGTCAATAGGGCGTTTGTAGAGAATTGAAATACCTATAATATGAGGTATCAATCATTCTGATCGGATGAACAGAGACCGATTTATTTCCATTAGTAGGTGAAAAAATGTCATTTTCCATCTCCTCCCAAGTTTATTCGATATATTTTCAAAACGGTAGGTCATGGAAAAAAGTGGTCAATAGGGCGTTTGTAGAGAATTGAAATACCTATAATATGAGGTATCAATCATTCTGATCGGATGAACAGAGACCGATTTATTTCCATTAGTAGGTGAAAAAATGTCATTTTCCATCTCCTCCCAAGTTTATTCGATATATTTTCAAAACGGTAGGATGGAAAAAAGTGGTCAATAGGGCGTTTGTAGAGAATTGAAATACCTATAATATGAGGTATCAATCATTCTGATCGGATGAACAGAGACCGATTTATTTCCATTAGTAGGTGAAAAAATGTCATTTTCCATCTCCTCCCAAGTTTATTCGATAAATTTCAAAACGGTAGGTCATGGAAAAAAGTGGTCAATAGGGCGTTTGTAGAGAATTGAAATACCTATAATATGAGGTATCAATCATTCTGATCGGATGAACAGAGACCGATTTATTTCCATTAGTAGGTGAAAAAATGTCATTTTCCATCTCCTCCCAAGTTTATTCGATATATTTTCAAAACGGTAGGTCATGGAAAAAGTGGTCAATAGGGCGTTTGTAGAGAATTGAAATACCTATAATATGAGGTATCAATCATTCTGATCGGATGAACAGAGACCGATTTATTTCCATAGTAGGTGAAAAAATGTCATTTTCCATCTCCTCCCAAGTTTATTCGATATATTTCAAACGGTAGGTATGGAAAAAAGTGGTCAATAGGGCGTTTGTAGAGAATTGAAATACCTATAATATGAGGTATCAATCATTCTGATCGGATGAACAGAGACCGATATATTTCCATTAGTAGGTGAAAAAATGTCATTTTCCATCTCCTCCCAAGTTTATTCGATATATTTTCAAAACGGTAGGTCATGGAAAAAGTGGTCAATAGGGCGTTTGTAGAGAATTGAAATACCTATAATATGAGGTATCAATCATTCTGATCGGATGAACAGAGACCGATTTATTTCCATTAGTAGGTGAAAAAATGTCATTTTCCATCTCCTCCCAAGTTTATTCGATATATTTTCAAAACGGTAGGTCATGGAAAAAAGTGGTCAATAGGGCGTTTGTAGAGAATTGAAATACCTATAATATGAGGTATCAATCATTCTGATCGGATGAACAGAGACCGATTTATTTCCATTAGTAGGTGAAAAAATGTCATTTTCCATCTCCTCCCAAGTTTATTCGATATTTCAAAACGGTAGGTCATGGAAAAAGTGGTGGTCAATAGGGCGTTTGTAGAGAATTGAATTACCTATAATATGAGGTATCAATCATTCTGATCGGATGAACAGAGACCGATTTATTTCCATTAGTAGGTGAAAAAATGTCATTTTCCATCTCCTCCCAAGTTTATTCGATATATTTCAAAACGGTAGGTATGGAAAAAGTGGTCAATAGGCGTTTGTAGAGAATTGAAATACCTATAATATGAGGTATCAATCATTCTGATCGGACGAACAGAGACCGATTTATTTCCATTAGTAGGTGAAAAAATGTCATTTTCCATCTCCTCCCAAGTTTATTCGATATATTTTCAAAACGGTAGGTAGGTCATGGAAAAAAGTGGTCAATAGGGCGTTTGTAGAGAATTGAAATACCTATAATATGAGGTATCAATCATTCTGATCGGATGAACAGAGACCGATTTATTTCCATTAGTAGGTGAAAAAATGTCATTTTCCATCTCCTCCCAAGTTTATTCGATATATTTTCAAAACGGTAGGTCATGGAAAAAAGTGGTCAATAGGGCGTTTGTAGAGAATTGAATACCTATAATATGAGGTATCAATCATTCTGATCGGATGAACAGAGACCGATTTATTTCCATTAGTAGGTGAAAAAATGTCATTTTCCATCTCCTCCCAAGTTTATTCGATATATTTTCAAAACGGTAGGTCATGGAAAAAAGTGGTCAATAGGGCGTTTGTAGAGAATTGAAAACTATAAATATGAGGTATCAATCATTCTGATCGGATGAACAGAGACCGATTATTTCCATTAGTAGGTGAAAAAATGTCATTTTCCATCTCCTCCCAAGTTTATTCGATATTTTCAAAACGGTAGGTCATGGAAAAAGTGGTCAATAGGGCGTTTGTAGAGAATTGAAATACCTATAATATGAGGTATCAATCATTCTGATCGGACGAACAGAGACCGATTTATTTCCATTAGTAGGTGAAAAAATGTCATTTTCCATCTCCTCCCAAGTTTATTCGATATATTTTCAAAACGGTAGGTCATGGAAAAAAGTGGTCAATAGGGCGTTTGTAGAGAATTGAAATACCTATAAATGAGGTATCAATCATTCTGATCGGACGAACAGAGACCGATTTATTTCCATTAGTAGGTGAAAAAATGTCATTTTCCATCTCCTCCCAAGTTTATTCGATATATTTTCAAAACGGTAGGTAGGTCATGGAAAAAAGTGGTCAATAGGGCGTTTGTAGAGAATTGAAATACCTATAATATGAGGTATCAATCATTCTGATCGGATGAACAGAGACCGATTTATTTCCATTAGTAGGTGAAAAAATGTCATTTTCCATCTCCTCCCAAGTTTATTCGATATATTTTCAAAACGGTAGGTCATGGAAAAAAGTGGTCAATAGGGCGTTTGTAGAGAATTGAAATACCTATAATATGAGGTATCAATCATTCTGATCGGATGAACAGAGACCGATTTATTTCCATTAGTAGGTGAAAAAATGTCATTTTCCATCTCCTCCCAAGTTTATTCGATATATTTTCAAAACGGTAGGTCATGGAAAAAAGTGGTCAATAGGGCGTTTGTAGAGAATTGAAATACCTATAATATGAGGTATCAATCATTCTGATCGGATGAACAGAGACCGATTTATTTCCATTAGTAGGTGAAAAAATGTCATTTTCCATCTCCTCCCAAGTTTATTCGATATATTTTCAAAACGGTAGGTCATGGAAAAAAGTGGTCAATAGGGCGTTTGTAGAGAATTGAAATACCTATAATATGAGGTATCAATCATTCTGATCGGATGAACAGAGACCGATTTATTTCCATTAGTAGGTGAAAAAATGTCATTTTCCATCTCCTCCCAAGTTTATTCGATATATTTTCAAAACGGTAGGTCATGGAAAAAAGTGGTCAATAGGGCGTTTGTAGAGAATTGAAATACCTATAAATGAGGTATCAATCATTCTGATCGGATGAACAGAGACCGATTTATTTCCATTAGTAGGTGAAAAAATGTCATTTTCCATCTCCTCCCAAGTTTATTCGATATATTTTCAAAACGGTAGGTCATGGAAAAAAGTGGTCAATAGGGCGTTTGTAGAGAATTGAAATACCTATAATATGAGGTATCAATCATTCTGATCGGATGAACAGAGACCGATTTATTTCCATTAGTAGGTGAAAAAATGTCATTTTCCATCTCCTCCCAAGTTTATTCGATATATTTTCAAAACGGTAGGTCATGGAAAAAAGTGGTCAATAGGGCGTTTGTAGAGAATTGAAATACCTATAAAATGAGGTATCAATCATTCTGATCGGACGAACAGAGACCGATTTATTTCCATTAGTAGGTGAAAAAATGTCATTTTCCATCTCCTCCCAAGTTTATTCGATATATTTTCAAAACGGTAGGTCATGGAAAAAAGTGGTCAATAGGGCGTTTGTAGAGAATTGAAATACCTATAATATGAGGTATCAATCATTCTGATCGGACGAACAGAGACCGATTTATTTCCATTAGTAGGTGAAAAAATGTCATTTTCCATCTCCTCCCAAGTTTATTCGATATATTTTCAAAACGGTAGGTCATGGAAAAAAGTGGTCAATAGGGCGTTTGTAGAGAATTGAAATACCTATAATATGAGGTATCAATCATTCTGATCGGATGAACAGAGACCGATTTATTTCCATTAGTAGGTGAAAAAATGTCATTTTCCATCTCCTCCCAAGTTTATTCGATATATTTTCAAAACGGTAGGTCATGGAAAAAAGTGGTCAATAGGGCGTTTGTAGAGAATTGAAATACCTATAATATGAGGTATCAATCATTCTGATCGGATGAACAGAGACCGATTTATTTCCATTAGTAGGTGAAAAAATGTCATTTTCCATCTCCTCCCAAGTTTATTCGATATATTTTCAAAACGGTAGGTCATGGAAAAAAGTGGTCAATAGGGCGTTTGTAGAGAATTGAAATACCTATAATATGAGGTATCAATCATTCTGATCGGATGAACAGAGACCGATTTATTTCCATTAGTAGGTGAAAAAATGTCATTTTCCATCTCCTCCCAAGTTTATTCGATATATTTTCAAAACGGTAGGTCATGGAAAAAAGTGGTCAATAGGGCGTTTGTAGAGAATTGAAATACCTATAATATGAGGTATCAATCATTCTGATCGGGATGAACAGAGACCGATATTTATTCCATTAGTAGGTGAAAAAATGTCATTTTCCATCTCCTCCCAAGTTTATTCGATATATTTTCAAAACGGTAGGTCATGGAAAAAAGTGGTCAATAGGGCGTTTGTAGAGAATTGAAATACCTATAATATGAGGTATCAATCATTCTGATCGGATGAACAGAGACCGATATATTTCCATTAGTAGGTGAAAAATGTCATTTTCCATCTCCTCCCAAGTTTATTCGATATATTTTCAAAACGGTAGGTCATGGAAAAAAGTGGTCAATAGGGCGTTTGTAGAGAATTGAAATACCTATAATATGAGGTATCAATCATTCTGATCGGATGAACAGAGACCGATATATTTCCATTAGTAGGTGAAAAATGTCATTTTCCATCTCCTCCCAAGTTTATTCGATATATTTCAAAACGGTAGGTATGGAAAAAAGTGGTCAATAGGGCGTTTGTAGAGAATTGAAATACCTATAATATGAGGTATCAATCATTCTGATCGGATGAACAGAGACCGATTTATTTCCATTAGTAGGTGAAAAAATGTCATTTTCCATCTCCTCCCAAGTTTATTCGATATATTTTCAAAACGGTAGGTCATGGAAAAAAGTGGTCAATAGGGCGTTTGTGTAGAGAATTGAAATACCTATAATATGAGGTATCAATCATTCTGATCGGATGAACAGAGACCGATTTATTTCCATTAGTAGGTGAAAAAATGTCATTTTCCATCTCCTCCCAAGTTTATTCGATATATTTTCAAAACGGTAGGTCATGGAAAAAAGTGGTCAATAGGGCGTTTGTAGAGAATTGAAATACCTATAATATGAGGTATCAATCATTCTGATCGGATGAACAGAGACCGATTATTTCCATTAGTAGGTGAAAAAATGTCATTTTCCATCTCCTCCCAAGTTTATTCGATATATTTTCAAAACGGTAGGTCATGGAAAAAAGTGGTCAATAGGGCGTTTGTAGAGAATTGAAATACCTATAATATGAGGTATCAATCATTCTGATCGGATGAACAGAGACCGATTTATTTCCATTAGTAGGTGAAAAAATGTCATTTTCCATCTCCTCCCAAGTTTATTCGATATATTTTCAAAACGGTAGGTCATGGAAAAAAGTGGTCAATAGGGCGTTTGTAGAGAATTGAAATACCTATAATATGAGGTATCAATCATTCTGATCGGATGAACAGAGACCGATTATTTCCATTAGTAGGTGAAAAAATGTCATTTTCCATCTCCTCCCAAGTTTATTCGATATATTTTCAAAACGGTAGGTCATGGAAAAAAGTGGTCAATAGGGCGTTTGTAGAGAATTGAAATACCTATATATGAGGTATCAATCATTCTGATCGGATGAACAGAGACCGATTTATTTCCATTAGTAGGTGAAAAAATGTCATTTTCCATCTCCTCCCAAGTTTATTCGATATATTTTCAAAACGGTAGGTCATGGAAAAAAGTGGTCAATAGGGCGTTTGTAGAGAATTGAAATACCTATAATATGAGGTATCAATCATTCTGATCGGATGAACAGAGACCGATTTATTTCCATTAGTAGGTGAAAAAATGTCATTTTCCATCTCCTCCCAGTTTATTCGATATATTTTCAAAACGGTAGGTCATGGAAAAAGTGGTCAATAGGGCGTTTGTAGAGAATTGAAATACCTATAATATGAGGTATCAATCATTCTGATCGGACGAACAGAGACCGATTTATTTCCATTAGTAGGTGAAAAAATGTCATTTTCCATCTCCTCCCAAGTTTATTCGATATATTTTCAAAACGGTAGGTCATGGAAAAAAGTGGTCAATAGGGCGTTTGTAGAGAATTGAAATACCTATAATATGAGGTATCAATCATTCTGATCGGATGAACAGAGACCGATATTTTCCATTAGTAGGTGAAAAAATGTCATTTTCCATCTCCTCCCAAGTTTATTCGATATATTTTCAAAACGGTAGGTCATGGAAAAAAGTGGTCAATAGGGCGTTTGTAGAGAATTGAAATACCTATAATATGAGGTATCAATCATTCTGATCGGATGAACAGAGACCGATTTATTTCCATAGTAGTGTGAAAAAATGTCATTTTCCATCTCCTCCCAAGTTTATTCGATATATTTTCAAAACGGTAGGTCATGGAAAAAAGTGGTCAATAGGGCGTTTGTAGAGAATTGAAACCTATAATATGAGGTATCAATCATTCTGATCGGATGAACAGAGACCGATTTATTCCATTAGTAGGTGAAAAAATGTCATTTTCCATCTCCTCCCAAGTTTATTCGATATATTTTCAAAACGGTAGGTTATGGAAAAAAGTGGTCAATAGGGCGTTTGTAGAGAATTGAAATACCTATAATATGAGGTATCAATCATTCTGATCGGATGAACAGAGACCGATTTATTTCCATTAGTAGGTGAAAAAATGTCATTTTCCATCTCCTCCCAAGTTTATTCGATATATTTTCAAAACGGTAGGTCATGGAAAAAAGTGGTCAATAGGGCGTTTGTAGAGAATTGAATACCTATAATATGAGGTATCAATCATTCTGATCGGATGAACAGAGACCGATTTATTTCCATTAGTAGGTGAAAAAATGTCATTTTCCATCTCCTCCCAAGTTTATTCGATATTTTCAAAACGGTAGGTCATGGAAAAAATGGTCAATAGGGCGTTTGTAGAGAATTGAAATACCTATAATATGAGGTATCAATCATTCTGATCGGATGAACAGAGACCGATTTATTTCCATTAGTAGGTGAAAAAATGTCATTTTCCATCTCCTCCCAAGTTTATTCGATATATTTTCAAAACGGTAGGTCATGGAAAAAAGTGGTCAATAGGGCGTTTGTAGAGAATTGAAATACCTATAATATGAGGTATCAATCATTCTGATCGGATGAACAGAGACCGATTTATTTCCATTAGTAGGTGAAAAAATGTCATTTTCCATCTCCTCCCAAGTTTATTCGATATATTTTCAAAACGGTAGGTCATGGAAAAAAGTGGTCAATAGGGCGTTTGTAGAGAATTGAATTACCTATAATATGAGGTATCAATCATTCTGATCGGATGAACAGAGACCGATTTATTTCCATTAGTAGGTGAAAAAATGTCATTTTCCATCTCCTCCCAAGTTTATTCGATATATTTTCAAAACGGTAGGTATGGAAAAAAGTGGTCAATAGGGCGTTTGTAGAGAATTGAATTACCTATAAATGAGGTATCAATCATTCTGATCGGATGAACAGAGACCGATTTATTTCCATTAGTAGGTGAAAAAATGTCATTTTCCATCTCCTCCCAAGTTTATTCGATATATTTTCAAAACGGTAGGTCATGGAAAAAAGTGGTCAATAGGGCGTTTGTAGAGAATTGAAATACCTATAATATGAGGTATCAATCATTCTGATCGGATGAACAGAGACCGATTTATTTCCATTAGTAGGTGAAAAAATGTCATTTTCCATCTCCTCCCAAGTTTATTCGATATATTTTCAAAACGGTAGGTCATGGAAAAAAGTGGTCAATAGGGCGTTTGTAGAGAATTGAAATACCTATAATATGAGGTATCAATCATTCTGATCGGATGAACAGAGACCGATATATTTCCATTAGTAGGTGAAAAAATGTCATTTTCCATCTCCTCCCAAGTTTATTCGATATATTTTCAAAACGGTAGGTCATGGAAAAAAGTGGTCAATAGGGCGTTTGTAGAGAATTGAAATACCTATAATATGAGGTATCAATCATTCTGATCGGACGAACAGAGACCGATTTATTTCCATTAGTAGGTGAAAAAATGTCATTTTCCATCTCCTCCCAAGTTTATTCGATATATTTTCAAAACGGTAGGTCATGGAAAAAAGTGGTCAATAGGGCGTTTGTAGAGAATTGAAATACCTATAATATGAGGTATCAATCATTCTGATCGGATGAACAGAGACCGATTTATTTCCATTAGTAGGTGAAAAAATGTCATTTTCCATCTCCTCCCAAGTTTATTCGATATATTTTCAAAACGGTAGGTCATGGAAAAAGTGGTCAATAGGGCGTTTGTAGAGAATTGAAATACCTATAATATGAGGTATCAATCATTCTGATCGGATGAACAGAGACCGATTTATTTCCATTAGTAGGTGAAAAAATGTCATTTTCCATCTCCTCCCAAGTTTATTCGATATATTTTCAAAACGGTAGGTCATGGAAAAAAGTGGTCAATAGGGCGTTTGTAGAGAATTGAAAACCTATAATATGAGGTATCAATCATTCTGATCGGATGAACAGAGACCGATTTATTTCCATTAGTAGGTGAAAAAATGTCATTTTCCATCTCCTCCCAATTTATTCGAATATTTTCAAAACGGTAGGTCATGGAAAAAAGTGGTCAATAGGGCGTTTGTAGAGAATTGAATACCTATAAATGAGGTATCAATCATTCTGATCGGATGAACAGAGACCGATTTATTTCCATTAGTAGGTGAAAAAATGTCATTTTCCATCTCCTCCAAGTTTATTCGAAATATTTTCAAAACGGTAGGTCATGGAAAGAAGTGGTCAATAGGGCGTTTGTAGAGAATTGAATTACCTATAATATGAGGTATCAGTCATTCTGATCGGATGAACAGAGACCGATTTATTTTCATTAGTAGGTGAAAAAATGTCATTTTCCATCTCCTCCAAGTTTATTCGATATATTTTCGAAACGGTAGGTTATGGAGAAAAGTGGTCAATAGGGCGTTTGTAGAGAATTGAATTACCTATAATATGAGGTATCAATCATTCTGATCGGATGAACAGGGACCGGTTTATTTCCGTTAGTATGTGAAAAAATGTCATTTTCCATCTCCTCCCAAGTTTATTCGATATATTTTCAAAACGGTAGGTCATGGAAAAAAGTGGTCAATAGGGCGTTTGTAGAGAATTGAAATACCTATAATATGAGGTATCAATCATTCTGATCGGATGAACAGAGACCGATTTATTTCCATTAGTAGGTGAAAAAATGTCATTTTCCATCTCCTCCCAAGTTTATTCGATATATTTTCAAAACGGTAGGTATGGAAAAAAGTGGTCAATAGGGCGTTTGTAGAGAATTGAAATACCTATAATATGAGGTATCAATCATTCTGATCGGACGAACAGAGACCGATTTATTTCCATTAGTAGGTGAAAAAATGTCCTTTTCCATCTCCTCCCAAGTTTATTCGATATATTTTCAAAACGGTAGGTCATGGAAAAAGTGGTCAATAGGGCGTTTGTAGAGAATTGAAATACCTATAAATGAGGAGGTATCAATCATTCTGATCGGACGAACAGAGACCGATTTATTTCCATTAGTAGGTGAAAAAATGTCATTTTCCATCTCCTCCCAAGTTTATTCGATATATTTTCAAAACGGTAGGTCATGGAAAAAAGTGGTCAATAGGGCGTTTGTAGAGAATTGAAATACCTATAATATGAGGTATCAATCATTCTGATCGGATGAACAGAGACCGATTTATTTCCATTAGTAGGTGAAAAAATGTCATTTTCCATCTCCTCCCAAGTTTATTCGATATATTTTCAAAACGGTAGGTCATGGAAAAAAGTGGTCAATAGGGCGTTTGTAGAGAATTGAAATACCTATAATATGAGGTATCAATCATTCTGATCGGATGAACAGAGACCGATTATATTTCATTAGTAGGTGAAAAAATGTCATTTTCCATCTCCTCCCAAGTTTATTCGATATATTTTCAAAACGGTAGGTCATGGAAAAAGTGGTCAATAGGGCGTTTGTAGAGAATTGAAATACCTATAATATGAGGTATCAATCATTCTGATCGGATGAACAGAGACCGATTTATTTCCATTAGTAGGTGAAAAAATGTCATTTTCCATCTCCTCCCAAGTTTATTCGATATATTTTCAAAACGGTAGGTCATGGAAAAAAGTGGTCAATAGGGCGTTTGTAGAGAATTGAAATACCTATAATATGAGGTATCAATCATTCTGATCGGATGAACAGAGACCGATATATTTCCATTAGTAGGTGAAAAAATGTCATTTTCCATCTCCTCCCAAGTTTATTCGATATATTTTCAAAACGGTAGGTCATGGAAAAAAGTGGTCAATAGGGCGTTTGTAGAGAATTGAAATACCTATAATATGAGGTATCAATCATTCTGATCGGATGAACAGAGACCGATATATTTCCATTAGTAGGTGAAAAAATGTCATTTTCCATCTCCTCCCAAGTTTATTCGATATATTTTCAAAACGGTAGGTCATGGAAAAAAGTGGTCAATAGGGCGTTTGTAGAGAATTGAATACCTATAAATGAGGTATCAATCATTCTGATCGGACGAACAGAGACCGATTATTTCCATTAGTAGGTGAAAAAATGTCATTTTCCATCTCCTCCCAAGTTTATTCGATATATTTTCAAAACGGTAGTAGGAAAAAAGTGGTCAATAGGGCGTTTGTAGAGAATTGAATTACCTATAAAATGAGGTATCAATCATTCTCATCAGATTCAATTCAACCACTTCAGAGTATAAATTGTCGGCTTACTGCCAAGGACAGATAAGTAACATTTTGTTACTTTTGTTCACTATTCAGTTTTCAGCTAAATAAATTATTTCCCAAACAAGCCTTCAAGATTTAGCATTTTCTCGTTATATAACAGTTATCTAGTTTATACAGTATATTGAATATGGTTGGAAAAATGCACGCAAAAATGGTAAAAATGTACTTATTTTGTTTTATCACTAACCAGACGAAATTGCCTAATTAAATGAATGAACAACAATTAGAAATTTATATTCATTTCGAAAGAAATTCCTCTGAATTTTTTCAATACGATAAAACTGCTATAACTCAAAAAAACCTTTAAAACGAACTGAAAAGTGGGATAGACATTTATAACATTGTGCAAAATTTGAAGCCAATCCAAACACTTTTCGGTGAAAATTTAGTCTTTGGTTTTTCAGGATTGGAAAAAAATTTTTTTTTGGAAAATCCTCTTTAAACCTTTCAAATATGATTGTCTGGACTAGAAAATTCAATCAAAACATCATTGCATATTAAACTATTCGAGATAAGGTAGGAATTACTTGAAATTGTTGTATAAGCGCATCCACCATTTTTGAAAAATTATTTAAAAGGACAATAACGGGGACCGGCGCATCCGCCATCCATAACAACATTTGTGATCTTTTGATTCAAATTGCCATAACTCGAAAAAAAAATGATCAGAACAAACTGAAAGCGAAGATGAGCTTTGAATCCAACACAATATTTGAATGCATAAACTGAATAAGCTTTCCTTTGCCCACAGGCTGCTGAAATATACAAAAGGTGCACAAATTCAACGAGTACTCTCCTTCTTCTCTGCAAGAATGGGATATGCGCATGAAAATCTGCAACGATTGTGGAAAGCCTTCTGAAAAAGACAAGGACATATTTTACTTCAGCTTGGCTACAAAAAATTTCATTTGAATAGCTATATCCGCCTTCTAGAGTCAGATGTATCTATTGAAAGATGGAATGGAAACCATCCCGGAAGCCAAGAAAAAAATATAGAAGGTATGAATAATTTATATTTATACTTTCATCTACGACTATCGTATAATCCACCCATTATACGTCTGTTTGCTTTGCCATAATGATACCCATTAATCACTAGCGAATAAAGAATTATTCACTGCTGTCAGATGCTTCATAGGTTTAGCTTTAATATCATATCCATTATATTGAAAAATCACCTCGTGAATAAGAGCTATCATTATACGCTCGTTGCATAATATACAGGTGAAATTCACATTGAAAATACGATACAATACATCAGACAGAGATTCTTCCGTCCAGTTGCACAAATGAATAGTCGAAATAATCAAGTGCTGTAACTGAATGATTCCGTTGTCTTATTGCAATAATCTAGTCTTGTCTCTCTCTCGCAGTATGGTAGGGAACCTGCAGTACACGTAAGAATTATTTAATTGTCAGGCTGCCCGTAATACTCGATTCAAGTATTTACTGTTGCTAACATACTGAATGAATTACGCTCCTCTCAACGAAGAGGAGAGACAAGACTAAAATATTGCAATAAGACAACGGAATTCAGTGTGTTACAGCACGTGATTGTCTCGACTATTCATCTGTGCAACTGGACGGAAAAATCTCTGTCTGATGCATTGTATGTCGTATGTTTCAGATGTGAATTTCCAAACCTGTATATTAACTCGCCTCAAATTGGGAGTCGTTGGTGGGTTGAATGTTTTTATCTGAAGAGAAATTTCATTCAGTAGAGTATCCTATGTTACTACACACACAAGAAGATTAAATAGCCCTATTATCATGCTATTAATTTCACAATTAATGATTTATTAGTGATTGTTAAATTGTCGAAAGGATTCTTATTCATCCATTGTTTTTCTTTTACAGGTTATTCTACATCCACTATGCCTTCAAAACCGTTTGTCTTCTATTGGGATTAAAAGTTTGTTTGAATATTTGAATGCCATCATCATCGGTTTTTCTTCTAGCTAATATAAGTAAATCTTGTTAATTTCTTGTGAGTTTTTGTCGCTTGATGTTTTTATTTACTTGAAGCTGATGTTTTTGTATATTATTTCGAATGTTGGACGTGATATGTATTTATATATTCCCAAGTGTACCTTTGTTCTTGAAATTATGTATAGTGTTATATTAATATATTTACTTATGGGGTTTGTTGTTTTTCTTTGAGTAGAATTTAGCAACCGCTTTCGAGAATGATTGACTCGACTGAAAATTACAATTATATCATATATTATACAAATATTTCTTTATTTCCTATTGAAAATGAAAATTGAAATAACTAGAACATACCTATAAAACATAAAACTGTCACAACCACAGAAAAACTAACAACTGACAAAGAAAAATAAAGCAAATAGATGGGAAACTAGAACTGGAACTGATCACTTTATTTGGAGCGCCATCTCTAGACGCATAAAATCTTATTCTATGGATAAAACTAATTCTGTGACTCATTGTATGTCTGTCATCTGTATTTTTAGGTTATGTTTGTTGTCATTAAAATCCTTCTAATTTGTTTGCATTCTGATTAATTAATATCAATTGGAACCGGAAAATTCGGACCGAAATATAAGGAAGAATACCACATCATGACTACCAACATGACACACCATTTCATATAGAATTATTCGAGATGAAGTAGAAATTCCAAGAAAATTCCTGATTACTAAAAGTGGCATAATTCGAAGAAAAATTATCAGAACTAACTAAAATCTGGAATAGATCTATTCCTGGTATATATCTTCCACTGTGCAAAATTTGAAGCCAATCGGAGCACCTTAAAAAATTGGTGAAAAAATTCCAAGGTTTATAGTCTTTGATTTTTCTGGATTGGAAAAAAATTTTTCTTTAAAAAAACCTCTTCACGTCTTTGAGGCATGATAGTCTCAACTAGGAAATACCATCATGACACACCATTTCATATAGAATTATTCGAGATGAAGTAGAAATTCCAAGAAATTCTGATTACTTAAAAGTGGCATAATTCGAAGAAAAATTATCAGAACTAACTAAAATCTGGAATAGATCTATTCCTGGTATATATCTTCACTGTGCAAAATTTGAAGCCAATCGGAGCACCTTAAAAATTTGGTGAAAAATATTCCAAGGTTTAAGTCTTTGATTTTTCTGGATTGGAAAAAATTTTTCTTTTAAAAAACCTCTTCACGTCTTTGAGGCATGATAGTCTCAACTAGAAATACCATCATATCACCATTTCATATTGAATTATTCAAGATAAAGCAGAAATCCACAAAAATTTCTGATGTCATAAAAGTGCCATTACTCGAAGGAAATGATCCAATCTAACTGAAATTGGGTATGGATCTTCTCCTTGTATATATCTTTCACTGTGCAAAATTTGAAGCTAATCTGAGCACTTTCGAAATTTCGGTCGAAAATTTCCTAAGGATTTTTGTCGATTCGGAAAATTTTTTTTTTCGTGGGAAAATCACTTCGCGCCTGTCAGGCATGATTGTCTCAACTAGAAAATACAAGCAGATCATCAATTCATATTAAATTATTCGAGATAAAGCAGAAATTCCACGAAAATTTCTGATTTCATAAAAGTGCCATTACTCGAAGGAAAATGATCCAATCTAACTGAAATTGGGTATGGATCTTCTCCTTGTATATATCTTTCACTGTGCAAAATTTGAAGCCAATCCGAGCACTTTCAAAATTTCGGTCGAAAATTTCCTAAGGTTATAGTCTTGGATTTTTGTCGATTCGGAAAATTTTTTTTTTCGTGGGAAAATCCCTTCGCGCCTGTCAGGCATGATTGTCTCAACTAGAAAATACAAGCAGATCATCAATTCATATTAAATTATTCGAGATAAAGCAGAAATTCCACGAAAATTTCTGATTTCATAAAAGTGCCATTACTCGAAGGAAAATGATCCAATCTAACTGAAATTGGGTATGGATCTTCTCCTTGTATATATCTTTCACTGTGCAAAATTTGAAGCCAATCCGAGCACTTTCAAAATTTCGGTCGAAAATTTCCTAAGGTTATAGTCTTGGATTTTGTCGATTCGGAAAATTTTTTTTCGTGGGAAAATCCTTCGCGCCTTTCAGGCATGATTGCCTCAACTAGAAAATACAAGCAGATCATCATTCATATTAAATTATTCGAATTAAAGCAGAAATTCCACGAAAATTTCTGATTTCATAAAAGTGCCATTTCTCGAAAGAAAATGATCCAATCTAACTGAAATTGGGTATGGATCTTCTCCTTGTATATATCTTTCACTGTGCAAAATTTGAAGCCAATCCGAGCACCTTCAAAAATTTGGTGAAAAAATATTCCAAGGTTATAGTCTTTGATTTTTCAGGATTGGAAAAAACAATTTTTTTTCAGAGAATCTTCTTCGAACCTTTCAAGAATGATTGACTGACCTAGAAAATACAATTAAAACACCATTGAATATTGAATTATTTGAGATATTGCAGAAATTCCACGAAATCGTGTGATTTTATAAAGTGCCATAACTCAAAGGAAAATTATCCTAACCAACTGAATCTGGAATAGATATACTCCTTGTATATATCTTCCACTGTGCAAAATTTGAAGCCAATCCAAGCACTTTTAAAATTTCGGTGAAAAATTTCCAAGGTTATAGTCTTTGATTTTCTGGATTGGAAAAACATTTTTTTTCAGAGAATCTTCTTCGAACCTTTCAAGAATGATTGACTGAACTGAAATATACCATTATATCATTAACTTAAATGATATATTTTCTCATTACATTATACAAATATTATTTTATTTCCTATTGAAAATGAAAATAACTAGAACATAACCTATAAAACATAAAACTGTCACAACTGACAATTTAAAAAATAAAGTAATAGATGGGAAACTAGAACTGATCTCAAAATTTGGAACTGGAACTGATAGAACTGATCAATTCCTTTGGAGCGCCCATCTCTAGACGCATATTTACTCTTATTCTATGGATTAAATTAATTCTGTGACTGATTGTATGTTCTGTGTTCTGTAATATTTAGGTTATGTTTGCTGTCATTAAAATCCTAATACCTAATTTGTTTTTATTCTGATTAATTAATATCAATTGGAACCGGAAAATTCGGACCGAAATATAAGGAAGAAATACCACATCATGACTACCAACAATCAACATGACACAACATTTCATAAAGAATTATTCGGCATGAAAGTAGAAATTCCAAGAAAATTCCTGATTTCATAAAAGTGCCATAACTCGAAGAAAAATGATCAGAAACAACTGAAATCTGGAATAGATCTATTCCTTGTATATATCTTTCAATGTGCAAAATTTGAAGCCAATCTGAGCACCTTAAAAAATTTGGTGAAAAATATTCCAAGGTTTTTATAGTCTTTGATTTTTCTGGATTGGAAAAAAAATTTTTTTTTTAAAAAACCTCTTCACGTCTTTGAGGCATGATAGTCTCAACTAGAAAATACCATCATATCACCATTTCATATTGAATTATTCAAGATAAAGCAGAAATTCCACGAAAATTTCTGATGTCATAAAAGTGCCATTACTCGAAGGAAAATGATCCAATCTAACTGAAATTGGGTATGGATCTTCTCCTTGTATATATCTTTCACTGTGCAAAATTTGAAGCCAATCCGAGCACTTTCAAAATTTCGGTCGAAAATTTCCTAAGGTTATAGTCTTGGATTTTTGTCGATTCGGAAAATTTTTTTTTTCGTGGGAAAATCCCTTCGCGCCTTTCAGGCATGATTGCCTCAACTAGAAAATACAAGCAGATCATCAATTCATATTAAATTATTCGAGATAAAGCAGAAATTCCACGAAATTTCTGATTTCATAAAAGTGCCATTACTCGAAAGAAAATGATCCAATCTAACTGAAATTGCGTATGGATCTTCTCCTTGTATATATCTTCCACTGTGCAAAGTTTGAAGTCAATCCAAGCACTTTCAAAATTTTGGTGAAAAATTTTCCAAGGTTATAGTCTTTGATTTTTCAGGATAGGAAAAAAAAATTTTTTTCAGAGAATCTTCTTCGAACCTTTCAAGAATGATTGACTGACCTAGAAAATACAATTAAAACACCATTGAATATTGAATTATTCGAGATATTGCAGAAATTCCACGAAATCGTGTGATTTTATAAAAGTGCCATAACTCAAAGGAAAATGATCAGAACCAACTGAAATCTGGAATAGATATACTCCTTGTATATATCTTCCACTGTGCAAAGTTTGAAGTCAATCCAAGCACTTTCAAAATTTTGGTGAAAAATTTTCCAAGGTTATAGTCTTTGATTTTTCAGGATTGGAAAAAAATATTTTTTTCGGAGAATCTTCTTCGAACCTTTCAAGAATGATTGACTGAACTGAAATATACCATTATATCATTAACTTAAATGATATATTTTCTCATTACATTATACAAATATTTCTTTATTTCCTATTGAAAATGAAAATAACTAGAACATAACCTATAAAACATAAAACTGTCACAACTGACAATTTAAAAAAATAAAGTAAATAGTGGGAAACTAGAACTGATCTCAAAATTTGGAACTGGAACTGATAGAACTGATCAATTCCTTTGGAGCGCCCATCTCTAGACGCATATTTACTCTTATTCTATGGATTAAATTAATTCTGTGACTGATTGTATGTTCTGTGTTCTGTAATATTTTAGGTTATGTTTGCTGTCATTAAATCCTAATACCTAATTGTTTTCATTCTGATTAATTAATATCAATTGGAACCGGAAATTCGGACCGAATATAAGGAAGAAATATAAGACTAACCGCGGGTTTCACAAACGCTTGATTGGCAATCCAATCGTTGATTTTCAATTGAGTCGATAGTTTACGTCAAAAATGAACTGAAAATTGCACAGAAATGATGACATTTCAATAATCAAGCTGATTGGAGTTTTGTGAAACCCGGCTTAAGACTACACATGACACACCATTTCATATAGAATTATTCGAGATAAGTAGAAATTCCAAAAATTCCTGATTTCTTAAAGTGGCATAACTCGAAGAAAAATGATCAGAACTAACTGAAATCTGGAATAGATCTATTCCTTGTATATATCTTCCACTGTGCAAAATTTGAAGCCAATCGGAGCACCTTCAAAAATTTGGTTGAAAAATTTTCCAAGGTTATAGTCTTTGATTTTCTGGATTGGGGAAAAAATTTTTTTTGGAAAAACCTCTTCTCGTCTTTGAGGCATGATAGTCTCAACTGGAAATACCATCATATCACCATTTCATATTGAATTATACAAGATAAAGCAGAAATTCCACGAAAATTTCTGATTCCATAAAAGTGCCATTACTCAAAGGAAAATGATCCAATCTAACTGAAATTGGGTATGGATCTTCTCCTCCTTGTATATATCTTTCACTGTGCAAAATTTGAAGGCGATCCGAGCACTTTCGAATTTCGGTCGAAAATTTCCTAAGGTTATATAGTCTTGGATTTTTGTCGATTCGGAAAAATTTTTTTTTGTGGGAAATCACTTCGCGCCTGTCAGGCATGATTGTCTCAACTAGAAAATACATGCAGATCATCAATACTTATTAAATTATTCGAGATAAAGCAGAAATTCCACGAAAATTTCTGATGTCATAAAAGTGCCATTACTCGAAGGAAAATGATCCAATCTAACTGTAATTGGGTATGGATCTTCTCCTTGTATATATCTTTCACTGTGCAAAATTTGAAGGCAATCTGAGCACTTTCGAAATTTTCGGTCGAAAATTTCCTAAGGTAGTCTTGGATTTTTGTCGATTCGGAAAAATTTTTTTTTGGGAAAATCACTTCGCGCCTGTCAGGCATGATTGTCTCAACTAGAAAATACATGCAGATCATCAATACATATTAAATTATTCCAGATAAAGCAGAAATTCCACGAAAATTTCTGATTTCATAAAAGTGCCATTACTCGAAGGAAAATAATCCAATCTAACTGAAATTGGGTATGGATCTACTCCTTGTATATATCTTTCACTGTGCAAAATTTGAAGCCAATCCGAGCACCTTCTAAAATTTGGTGAAAAATATTCCAAGGTTATAGTCTTGATTTTTCAGGATTGGAAAAAACAATTTTTTTTCAGAGAATCTTCTTCGAAACCTTTCAAGAATGATTGACTGACCTAGAAAATACAATTAAAACACCATTGAATATTGAATTATTTGAGATATTGCAGAAATTCCACGAAATCGTGTGATTTTATAAAAGTGCCATAACTCAAAGGAAAATTATCCTAACCAACTGAAATCTGGAATAGATATACTCCTTGTATATATCTTCCACTGTGCAAAATTTGAAGCCAATCCAAGCACTTTTAAAATTTCGGTGAAAAATTTTCCAAGGTTATAGTCTTTGATTTTTCTGGATTGGAAAAACATTTTTTTTCAGAGAATCTTCTTCGAACCTTTCAAGAATGATTGACTGAACTGAAATATACCATTATATCATTAACTTAAATGATATATTTTCTCATTACATTATACAAAATATTTCTTTATTTCCTAATGAAAATGAAAATAACTAGAACATAACCTAAAAAACATAAAACTGTCACAACTGACAATTTAAGAAAAATAAAGTAAATAGATGGGAAACTAGAACTGATCTCAAAAATTTGGAACTGGAACTGATAGAACTGATCACTTCCTTTGGAGCGCCCATCTCTAGACGCATATTTACTCTTATTCTATGGATAAAATTAATTCTGTGACTGATTGTATGTTCTGTGATCTGTAATATTTTAGGTTATGTTTGCTGTCATTAAAATCCTAATACCTAATTTGTTTTCATTCTGATTAATTAATATCAATTGGAACCGGAAAATTCGGACCGAAATATAAGGAAGAAATACCACATCATGACTACCAACATGACACACCATTTCATATAGAATTATTCGAGATAAAGTAGAAATTCCAAGAAAATTCCTGATTTCTTAAAAGTGGCATAACTCAAAGGAAAATGATCAGAACTGACTGAAATCTGGAATAGATATACTCCTTGTATATATCTTCCACTGTGCAAAATTTGAAGCCAATCGGAGCACCTTCAAAAATTTGGTGAAAATTTTCCAAGGTTATAGTCTTTGATTTTTTCTGGATTGGGAAAAAAATTTTTTTTTGGAAAACCTCTTCTCGTCTTTGAGGCATGATAGTCTCAACTGGAAAATACCATCATATCACCATTTCATATTGAATTATTCAAGATAAAGCAGAAATTCCACGAAATTTCTGATTCCATAAAAGTGCCATTACTCAAAGGAAAATGATCCAATCTAACTGAAATTGGGTATGGATCTTCTCCTTGTATATATCTTTCACTGTGCAAAATTTGAAGCCAATCCGAGCACTTTCAAAATTTCGGTCGAAAATTTCCTAAGGTTATAGTCTTGGATTTTTGTCGATTCGGAAAATTTTTTTTTTGTGGGAAAATCACTTCGCGCCTGTCAGGCATGATTGTTTCAACTAGAAAATACAAGCAGATCATCAATACATATTAAATTATTCGAGATAAAGCAGAAATTCCACGAAAATTTCTGATGTCATAAAAGTGCCATTACTCGAAGGAAAATGATCCAATCTAACTGAAATTGGGTATGGATCTTCTCCTTGTATATATCTTTCACTGTGCAAAATTTGAAGCCAATCTGAGCACTTTCGAAATTTCGGTCGAAAATTCCTAAGGTTATAGTCTTGGATTTTTGTCGATTCGGAAAATTTTTTTTTGTGGGAAAATCACTTCGCGCCTGTCAGGCATGATTGTCTCAACTAGAAATACATGCAGATCATCAATTCATATTAAATTATTCGAGATAAAGCAGAAATTCCACGAATATTTCTGATTTCATAAAAATGCCATAACTCGAAGGAAAATGATCCAATCTAACTGAAATTGGTATGGATCTACTCCTTGTATATATCTTCCACTGTGCAAAGTTTGAAGCCAATCCAAGCACTTCAAAATTTTGTGAAAAATTTTCTAAGGTTATAGTCTTTGATTTTTCAGGATAGGAAAAAAATTTTATTTTCGGAGAATCTTCTTCGAACCTTTCAAAAATGATTGACTGACCTAAAAATACAATTAAAACACCCTTGAATATTGAACTATTAGAGATATTGCAGAATTCCACAAAATTGTTTGATTCTATAAAAGTGCCATAACTCAAAGGAAAATGATCAGAACTAACTGAAATCTGGAATAGATATACTCCTTGTATATATCTTCCACTGTGCAAAGTTTGAAGTCAATCCAAGCACTTTCAAAATTTTGGTGAAAAATTTTCCAAGGTTATATAGTCTTTGATTTCTGGATTGGATAAAAAATTGTTTTTCGGAAAATCTTCATCGAACCTTTTCAAGTATGATTGACTCAACTGAGATATACAATTATATCACTAACTTATATGAAATATTTCCTCATTTTCTATTAAAAATGAAAATCTCTTCGTGAGAAAATATGATCCTAACCTATAAAACTAGAAACTGTCATAACTGGCAATTGAAGAAAATAGAGGTGGGAAACTAGAACTGATTTCAAAAATTTTGAACTGGAACTGTTAGAACTGATCACTATCTAGAGGCCCATCTCTAGACGCATAGAACAGAAAATAAGTCAGAGAATTGGGATTGGAATTATAAATGTCATTTTTTTAGGTTATGATGTTCAAATCAATCGAAGAATTTTATGGTAGTATTTGAAGAACACCGGTTGCACTTTGACTCCTGTGTCATGCAAAATTGATTATTTCAAGAGGATATTTGAGTGCACGATATTAATTAAAAAACGTAATTCAATTCCGTTAACATACGGTATGAGTTGGTAGGGGGAAAACGATTACAGAACTTCTTGATATATCACACCACAATTCCTTATCTTTGATTCTACAAATTAAATACATAGATAAATAGACGATAGTATGATATTTTCATTCTTCTGCAATAGTAATTGAGTTCAAATAATGGGACAACATAACTCCAGAACAGACTTTGAATGGGTTTACACGGAGGAACCCCATGCTAGTAGAAGAAAAGTTATTCTAGGTATGTTTTTAGTGCAGTGAGAGTGGTATGCACATTATTTGTTCAAATTTTCAATCCATGTTTTCTTTTGACTGATAACAAAATACATATTAATTAAGTAAGCAGTTACTGCATAGTTTTTTCCACTACATTTTTTATACAGGGTGTCCCGTAATTAGACCGACAAACTTCTAGTGGACATTATAGATCGTATTTTAGACAGATTCGACCCAAATCATATAATGCAAAATTGCTTCGTTAAGGAACTAGTGCCCTTTGAAGATGACGTCCTGGTTCACACTTTTTGCCACATATTCGCAAAACGGAGACACATAAAGTGCTGAAAATTTACACATTGGCTAATATCAAAAATACGCATCGATTAAATTGAGTGCATTCCTTTCATGTCAAGCACAATCGTATCATTTGGGGGGGCGAAGGGTATTTTTAGTTGAAACTTTTTTAACTTTCATTATTTCGCGAGAATTACATCATATTCATAAACACTGATGTTTTTTCTTGAAAAAAGATGCTCTTGTGTAACAATGCCCAGATGCACCATTTCGGAAAAAAATAGATTTGAAATTTTATCTCTTTTCACTAAGTACTCAATGTTTCAACTAAAAATACCCTTCGCCTCCCCCCCCAAATGATACGATTGACATGAAAGAAATGCACTCAATCTAATCGATGCGTATTTTTGATATTAGCCAATGTGTAAACTTTCAGCACTTTATGTGACTCCGTTTTGGGAATATGTGGAAAAAGTGTGGACAGGACGTCATCTTCAAAGGGCACTAGCTCCTCAACGAAGCAATTTTGCATTATATGATTTGGGTCGAATCTGTCTAAAATAAGATCTATAATGTCCACTAGAAGTTTGTTGGTCTAATTACGGGACACCCTGATGTGCAACAGTAATATGATATATTACTATTACTAAAATATTGGAAATAAAATAGCCCTATCATATTGGTGAGTCCTCAGAGCAAGAAGTAAACTAGTCTTGTTCCAATTATAAGCCCCATTTTTAATTATTAAGTATAATAAATTGTAATCATTCGAATATGAGTGAAAAAATCGTAGGTATTTCACAAAATTTAACGTAAAATATCTCCTGATTAAATGATTCATTTGAATTCCTATTAAATTGATTGAATGTATATTGTTTTATCATTTCCTTAATGAATTTATTATCTTCCGTTCATGATTTTGTGTTTTCTATTATTATTTCACGATAGTTGAATTAATTATCATATCAAATTCTTCAAGTAATTAATATACGGTTTCAAATTTCATACAGATATTTCCTACTTCTTATGATTATCTAGGATTAAATGATAGAGATAACATAATCTTAAACTTACCTTGAAAAGATTTACCTAGCAACCTAATTCTTGGTTCATTGATCTGTAAAGTGAATTTTTAATCAATTTCGCTTTGTAATTTGGTATCAGATCATCTTCCAGTTTGAAGAATAATTAATTGGATTATGAATTATACTTAAAAAAGGATAAAATTCAGTAGACAAAAAAATTATATTGGATGTAAGATTAAATAGTTATAATATTTCCCTTTTTTCATATAACTATGTTATAAAAAAGAATATTACGAATGAAAGGCTATAGATTATTGATTATATTGAATACAGTGGAACTTCCCTTTAACGATTTTTCTGTATAACGAATTTCGTACAAGACATTGCACCTTGAATCCAAATTCCATGTTAAAAACACCCTCTAAAACTAAGTAAATTCTCTATAACGAAATATTCAAAGAACATCACTCTTTGAATGGGTATTGGTAAGAAGGTATAAGGATGGGTTTTTTCCGAAATTTTTCCGGACGTACGTAATAAATCCCGACCTTAAACTAAATCATTACGGCGGGCAGAGAGATCCTTCTGAAACAGTTTTAAATACACCTCTGGCTGTTTGGTTTCAATCTAACCATTACGCTATTGTGAAAAGTTGTGCGAAAATGTTTAAAAGCAAGTGCTTAAGTTTGAATGATAAACTTAAATTTATCAGTGAAGTCGACCGCGACATTGCCGACTATAGAAACAAATTTTCTGTATAACGAATTTTTTTGCGGATTTAGCGCTTTCGTTATAGGGAAGTACCTGAGGTTAGTGCAATAAAGGGTGCCATACCATTTTACGCTTGACTCAAGATCTCAGGGAAAAATCTCAGCAGTAAAAACCCTGTCTTGTCGTTTTGACAAAATTGAAACTTAAATCTATTTTAACATTGAAGGATTTTTGAAAATTTTTATTCTTCTTTGTTAAATCCAACCGATAACTTTCTCCAAGATGCCTGCAAAATTCTGAAACTACAACAAAAAATCGAAGCAGAAAAATAAAATGTATAAAACTATCAAATCGATTTAGAATCAACAACCCAATTCAAAAATGAATCCTCATGTATAGCTCTCAAGCTATATTATTTAGAAGATGTTCTATTGCTCCTCTGTTTCTCTGCATTCGCAACTAGGACTCAACCTTCATGGAAAAAACATGCATATAACTTTAATCACACTCGTTATATTTGTTCAAGATGTTTCTCCTTGTTGACCTCACTTTTATATCTATTTTTATCGATTTTTTTCAGAAAAATATCCCCAAATAAAGAAGTTGTTCGGCTACGACCCAAATTTCAAATGGGTGGTCACAGGGATGGTTTTAATCCAAATTTTGCTGATGTTTGTGATAAAAGACAGGTCATGGCCAGTGATTCTTATAGTTGCCTATTGTTTCGGTGGCGTCATCAATCATTCGCTTATGCTGGGTGAGTATTTTATTCTTCTATTTTTCGTTCTAGCAATTCTTCAGATTGTTAGCTGGTAGAAATCAAGATGAAATTAAAAGATTTTCATTGGCGTCTATATACAGGTTTGGAAATTCACATCTGAAGCATAGGATATACAATGAATCAGACAGAGAATTATTCCATCCAGTTGCACAGATGAATAGTCGAGACAATGACGTGCTGTAACACACTGAATTCCGTTGTCTTATTGCAATACTCTAGTCTTGTCTCTCTCTTATCGTTGAGAGGAGCGTAATTCATTCAGTATACAGTAAATACTTGAATCGAGTATTACGGGCAGCCTGACAAATTCAATATTTCTATACGTGTACTGCAGGTTTCCTACCATACTGCGATAAGATAGAGACAAGACTAGATTATTGCAATAAGACAACGGAATTCACTCAGTTATAGCACTTGATTATCTCGACTATTCATCTGTGCAACTGGAGGGAAGAATTCTCTGTCTGATGCATTGTATATCGTATGTTTCAGATGTGAATTTCCAAATCTGTATACGCTCAGGAGTATCTTAAAATGAAAGCCTAGCCGTCACGCAATAAATTTCTCTATAGTTTAGTATTTATAATGAAAAAGACATAAATTCAAAACCAATTGATGTTATTATATTATTTTTGAAATCTTTTTTCAGCCATTCATGAGATTTCACATAACCTAGCTTTTGGACATGCAAGACCTATGCACAATAGAATATTTGGTTTCTTTGCTAACTTACCGATAGGGGTACCATTTTCAATAAGTTTCAAGAAGTACCACCTAGAGCATCACAGGGTAAATATTTCAACTTCAGTTCATCTAGAATAACATAAATATTGCATATAGTCTGGTCACAAAACTTTAAGCTGTCAGTTGGCGATGGCTATTTGGGATTTTCCACTTTCTATATTGAAATTTTAGGTTATGTTGTTTATTTTCTTCTCAGATTGATACGCAGTGTTGTCAATATTGCATAGAGTTCTCTGATAACTCGGAAGCTCGTCGGACGAGGCCGGGTACATTCGGCAACGTTGACTTTATTTTTCGTTATGACAGCAAATACGGCCAATCTCAGATAAATAAACAAACACTTTGCGCTCAATAATATGTGAACATAGTATAGAAAGTAAATATGCATAGTCCGTTCACGAAAGTTTGAGCGCATAGTAGGCGTTTGTTTATTTATCTGAAGTTGGCAGTATTTGCTGTCATAACGTAAAATAAAGTCAACGTTGCCGAATGTACCCGGCCTCGTCCGACAAGCTTACGAGAGAACTCTATGCAATATTGACAACATTACGTTCAATCTGACAAGGAAATAAACAACATAACCTAAATTTCAATAAACAAAGTGGAATATGCCAAATTTCCATGGCTCAAACTTTCGTGAACGGACTATATATGTTTTTTTCTCTAGTATCAAGGTGATGAGAAGAAAGACACCGATATACCTACGTATCTAGAAGCCAAACTTTTCTGTACCACTTTTGGAAAATTCTGTTGGGTGTGTCTTCAGCCAGTGTTTTACATCTTCAGACCTTTGATGATATATCCAAAGCCCCCTACAACATTAGAGTTTGTCAACCTTGTTATACAGTTAATTTTCGATGCAGGTGTAGTTTATTTCTTTGGTGAGTATAACGTATGAGAGTTCTTCATTTTAGTTTATTTTTGTTATTGATGTTGAAAAAATGAAAGACCTCAGTTGATTTTTTTCTGATTATAGTTCTTTTTCAGGTGGTAAAGTGTTAGCATACCTGATAATTGGTTCCTTGCTTGCAATGGGACTTCATCCCGTGGCTGGACACTTCATATCGGAGCATTACATGTTCAAGAAAGGATATGAAACGTACAGTTATTATGGACCTTTGAACTGGATAACGTTTAATGTTGGTTATCACAATGAACATCACGACTTTCCTGCAGTTCCAGGATCTAGATTGCCAGAGGTGAATGAACATTGTTATTACAGTGGAATTTTACTATAACGAACGTCTGTAATACGAATTTCGTATAAGACGTTGCACTTCGAATCGAAATTCCATGTTAAAAACACCCCTTAAAACGAAGTTAATTCTCTCTGTAACGAAATATTCAAAGAACATCACTCTTTGAATGGGTATTGGTAAGAAGGTACATATAAGGGTTGGTTTTTCCGGACGTACGTAATAAATCCCAACCTTAAACTAAATCATTACGGCGGGTAGAGAGATCCTTCTGAAACAGTTTTAAATACACCCCTGGCTGTTTGGTTTCAATCTAACCATTACGCTAGTGTGAAAAGTTGTGCGAAAATGTCTGAAAGGAAGTGCTTAAGTTTGAATGATAAACTTAAATTTATCAGTGAAGTCGACCGCGACATTGCCGATTATAGAAACAAATTTTCTGTATAACGATATTTCTTTATAACGAATTTTTTTGCGGATTTAGCGCTTTCGTTATAGGGAAGTTCCACTGTATTTTCATTTTGCTGCTTCTTATGCAATCTCAACACATTTATCAAATCTCTCTCTAGATTTATTTCTATCTATCTTCGACATTGATAATTCTAGCCACATAATTCGACACCCTAACCTGCGTAACAGAGTAATATAAATAAATAAATAATCCAAAGCCAACAACACTATCACAATTATAGAGACCCTGTATTATTCATAATACAAAGTTGATATTTCTTGTTACAGGTCAAAAGAATCGCTGCAGAATTTTATGATAACCTACCACAACATCACTCTTGGTCTGGAGTGTTATATGACTTTATAACAGACCCCGAAGTAGGTCCATATGCCAGGATCAAGAGAAAATCAAAAGGACTCTCAACGTAATATCTGTTGATTGAATCTATCTATAGCTTGTGACTAACATAAAAGAAATCCAAAGATCATTTGAGTCTCATTATGTATATGTTTTTCTAAATGTAACTCAGTGTATTGTATATTCTATATTTTAATTATCTTTATATTCTTTATATACTCAGGGCATCAACTTATTGTTGGATCGCATCTTTATTTATGATATTATTGTAAACTTTTTGTTTTGCAATTTGAATTTTTTAAGCTGTGCCATTTGATCTGATCTATACTTCATATAGAAATAAGTTTGATCTGTTGTAAATCTATACAAAATTAATGCATGTTGTCCACAGTGATGCAAATCTGATATATTGATGTGTTTTATTATTTGCAGTATTTTACACTATATCACGGCGGGTTCCCTGATATTATATTTTTGTAAATTATGTTAACAATAAAATGCTAGTGAAAGATTTGTCGACTTCTATTTTGAACTACAGTTGAACTTCGATAAATCGAATTTTGGTAACTGGAATCAAATAGTTGGCTGTGGGGATTATGATTGTTCAAATAAGATCTTGAGAGCCATTCGTTTCATTCTATTCATCTTGTTGCTTTTTAAAATTAGCTCGGAAAGATTTAGAATGAAACCGATATTTCCCAGGATATTGAAATTTGAATGATTGTTTTCCCAATATGAACAAGCGAGCAAAAACGTGAATACTTGATGAATTGATCCAGTATTATTTGATTAAAATGGGGCAAGCATTATTTTAGTTCACAACATCAATAATAGATGCCATCACAATATAAACACAAGTGTTGGTCGCTACTTTAAAGAATTTAAGAGTACTCTTTGAGAGCTTGTTCTACTTAAACGAGTGCTATATGGTTTCGACCAAATGTCTGTAATTTTAGAATTTTGAGCCCAAAAGGGTCTCACACGATAAGGTTCGACAGCAAATCGTACAAGGTGTTCCATAAAATATGGCCATCAAAAATTTTTATTCCTCGATATCTTAGACAAAACGAAACCAATCGAAATAAAATTTGGTGGCCACATGAAAGATGTTCATAATAATCCCCAGGAAAAGTTTTGTGGCCATAGGGTAAACAGAACCATAGGAAATTTAATTGGAATATTGAGAAGAAGAATCTTTATATTTCCATAACAAGATATCCGATTCGAGTGAAATTTATTTTGTGAATTGACATTGATATACTGAATGTTCATGCAAAATTTCAAGAGGATCGCATCATCAAAACCATTGAATTTAATTTTTCAATTGTCAAGTTTTTACATATTTCAGTTTTTGAATAATTTCCAGAATATAATTCTAATCGTACTGAGACTTAGCACTTATATATTCAGTATCAATTTTAAGTCCTATACAAAATTTTGAGGTTATAGCCTCATTACTCCACCAATAAACGAGCGCTCAAAATCACCTGCTCAGGGTTTTCTCGAATTTTTCGAATAAATTCCAAAATATAATTCCGATCGTGCTGAGACTTTGCATTCATATACTAAGCATGAATCCCAAGTCCTATAGAAAAATTTGAGGTTATAGCCTCTTTGCTCCACCAATGAAAAAGCGCTCAAAAGCACCTACTCAGGGATTTCTAAATTTTTCGGAATAATTTCCATAATATAATTCCGATCGTCCTGAGACTTTGCATTCATATACTTAGCATGTATCTCAAGTCCTATACAAAATTTTGAGGTTATAGCATCATTGCTCCACCAATAAACAAGCGCTGAAAAGCACAAGCTCAGGGCTTTCTCAAATTTTTTGAATAACTTTCAGAATATAATTCCGATCGTGCTGAGACTTTGCACTCATATACCTAGCATGAATCTCAAGTCCTATACAAAATTTTGAGGTTATAGCCTCACTGCACCACCAATGAAAGAGCACTCAAAAGCACCTGCTCAGAGCTTTCTCAAATTCTTTGAATAATTTCCAGAATATAATTCCGATCGTGCTGAGATTTTGCATTCTCATACTTAGCATGAATCTCAAGTCCTATACAAAATTTTGAGGTTATAGCCTCGTTCCTCCACCAATGTACGAGCGCTCAAAAGCACCTCACCTGGGCTTTCTCAATTTTTTTTTAATAACTTTCAGAATATAATTCCGATCGTGCTGAGACTTTGCACTCATATACCTAGCATGAATCTCAAGTCCTATACAAAATTTTGAGGTTATAGCCTCACTGCTCCACCAATGAAAGAGCACTCAAAAGCACCTGCTCAGAGCTTTCTCAAATTCTTTGAATAATTTCCAGAATATAATTCCGATCGTGCTGAGATTTTGCATTCTCATACTTAGCATGAATCTCAAGTCCTATACAAAATTTTGAGGTTATAGCCTCGTTCCTCCACCAATGTACGAGCGCTCAAAAGCACCTCACCTGGGCTTTCTCAATTTTTTTTTAATAACTTTCAGAATATAATTCCGATCGTGCTGAGACTTTGCACTCATATACCTAGCATGAATCTCAAGTCCTATACAAAATTTTGAGGTTATAGCCTCACTGCTCCACCAATGAAAGAGCACTCAAAAGCACCTGCTCAGAGCTTTCTCAAATTCTTTGAATAATTTCCAGAATATAATTCCGATCGTGCTGAGATTTTGCATTCTCATACTTAGCATGAATCTCAAGTCCTATACAAAATTTTGAGGTTATAGCCTCGTTCCTCCACCAATGTACGAGCGCTCAAAAGCACCTCACCTGGGCTTTCTCAATTTTTTTTTAATAACTTTCAGAATATAATTCCGATCGTGCTGAGACTTTGCACTCATATACCTAGCATGAATCTCAAGTCCTATACAAAATTTTGAGGTTATAGCCTCACTGCTCCACCAATGAAAGAGCACTCAAAAGCACCTGCTCAGAGCTTTCTCAAATTCTTTGAATAATTTCCAGAATATAATTCCGATCGTGCTGAGATTTTGCATTCTCATACTTAGCATGAATCTCAAGTCCTATACAAAATTTTGAGGTTATAGCCTCGTTCCTCCACCAATGTACGAGCGCTCAAAAGCACCTCACCTGGGCTTTCTCAATTTTTTTTAATAACTTTCAGAATATAATTCCGATCGTGCTGAGACTTTGCACTCATATACCTAGCATGAATCTCAAGTCCTATACAAAATTTTGAGGTTATAGCCTCACTGCTCCACCAATGAAAGAGCACTCAAAAGCACCTGCTCAGAGCTTTCTCAAATTCTTTGAATAATTTCCAGAATATAATTCCGATCGTGCTGAGATTTTGCATTCTCATACTTAGAATGAATCTCAAGTCCTATACAAAATTTTGAGGTTATAGCCTCGTTCCTCCACCAATGTACGAGCGCTCAAAAGCACCTCACCTGGGCTTTCTCAATTTTTTTTTAATAACTTTCAGAATATAATTCCGATCGTGCTGAGACTTTGCACTCATATACCTAGCATGAATCTCAAGTCCTTTACAAAATGTTGAGGTTATAGCCTTATTGCTCCACCAATGATCGAGCGCTCAAACCACCTGCTCGGGGCTCTCTCAAACTTTTTGAATAATTTCCAGAAGTATAATTCCCTGAATTGCCATCGTGCTGAGATTTTGCATGCATATATTTAACACCAATCTCAAGCCCTACACAAAATTTTGAGGTAGGTAATAGCCTAACTGTTCCATCAATCAACGAGCGCTTAGAAGCACTTACAAAGGACTTTCGTTGAATTTCTCTTAGGAACAGTTTGTATCTACAGGCCATTTTCTACTCAAAATTCGAAAATGACTGACAATTGGGCGAAATAACATTATAGTTTAAGTCACTGACGCAGCTAGGGGGGCTTTGGGGCTGCAGCCCCCCCTCCAAAGATTCTAAAAGTTCCAATTTTTTCTGAGTTAATTTTTTGCAACTTTCGTATTTGTTGTATCATCAAGAATTGTTCAGTTCAGCCCCCCATAACAAAATCCTGGCTGCGCCACTGGTTTAAGTAAAACAAACGCTCAAAAACAATAAATCAAAACATCGTAAAAATCTCACCTCGCTGGAATACTCCCGAGACCAAACCCAACCTTGGTGGAACGCCCAAATCCCCATAAAATCTACCTGTCGCTTGCACCTGACCGTGGTGGAACCTGCAGCCGTCTTAGATCCCGCAGATCGCCCTCGTCGTCCACAGCCTCTGTTGCATTCCAACATGGCGTCTTAAAAGAATGTGTGAATAACTGTTCGCAATGAGAATGCACTCTTCTGCACTTGTTCTTTCAACTTTACCATCAACCACCTCGGAGGATTTTCCGGTGAACCGCTAAAATCGCCAGGTCTCTAACGCTTATGCGCCTTTTTCGCGAACAGTGGCCGCCTACTTCGATGAAGTTTTTTTCGGGTTTCCTTTCGGTTAAAACGGTGTTTTTCTGAGAAAATGAGTGTTGTGAATGTGATTTATAGGAGAGATGTCACATAGAGACTTCACTGAGGTGAGTTTGAGCTTTTGAGAGTTGAAGGATTTGTGGGATGGCGAGTTTGAGGATGTTTGCCTTTGTTTAGATCGCGATACAGGCCCGATTTGCATTCAGGAGATGAAAAAATGTACATTGAGATGTTTGGGACTTGAAAAGTTTCCATTTGCATTTTCGCAGCTTAAGGAAAGACTTTGAACAAAAGGAAATGTTTTGTTTTACTCCTAATTTAGCTCTAGTTTCTTAACTAAAAGAGATAGTTTTCCTATAAAACCCTCAATGATAAAAAAGGTTAAAAAACTTTGGAGATTCCAACACTACGTTAAGACAGAAACCTTAACACAAATTTTCAATCTATTGTGGAAATTTTTCGAAAATTTGTTAATGAATAATATAGAATTAGGTAATACATCACAAAGGCTCTCACACTGGCAAAAAAGAAGCATATTTTCTAGATAAAATTTGATAAATTTTGATTGGAGATCCCAACATTACGTTAAGACAGAAACCTAAACGCAAATTGAAATATTTCAATCTTTTGTGGAGAATTTTTGATAATTTGTTAATGAACAATATAGAATTAGGCAATACATCACAAAGACTCTCTCATTGGTAAAAAAGAAGCTTTTTCCAGATAAAATTCGATAAAATTTTTTTGGAAATCATAACACTACGTTAAGACCGAAACTTAAACACAAAATTTCAATCTATTGTATAAAATTTTCGATACTTAATTTGTTAATGAACAATATAGAATTAGGCAATACATCACAAAGGTCCTCTCATTGGCAAAAAAGAAGCATTTTTCCAGATAAAATGCAATAAAACTTTATTCGAGATTCCAACAGTAGGTTAAGACAGAAACCTCAGCATTTTGAAGTGTAAACAATAGGTAAAACTTCCAAAGAATTCAACATTGTCCAAAACCATCAATTCTTTCGAAAACAGTCAATGTTAAAAATTCTATGAATACTTACCTTCAACAATAGGAACATATAATGGAGTCCTTCCTCTAGAATAATAATAAGGTGAACGAACACGAATTTGAAAGCAACAATGTCCTTCTTTTGACAAAATATTCCAGAAATACTTCTTATAATAGAGAGTTATAAGTGAAACATCAAATGCAAATTGAATGGTTGCATGAAGATGAGATTTATCTATCAAAATACACAAAAATATATTCAGTAAAGAAAAGCAATATGAAAAGATCTTAACTACAAAACAGTAAGAGCGTTAAAATAAAAGAAATATTCGGGATATTTCTTGATTTTTTTCTATTAATTAAAGGGAAAATTTAATACTTCATTAATGACTTACGCTTATGATTCACTAGACAATTATAAGTTCTTCTGATATACGTATTCGTTAGTGTTTTTATTTTATTTGAAGCCTTGAAGCGAACACAGACAATGAAATTTCTTATTCGTTTTATTTTATTTTGAAGAGATCAAACAACACATTGTAAAGATTCAGAATAATTCGTTTCAACTAGAAAATTGTCGATTCCGATCTGAAAAACTAACTAAATACCGTAAAATAATGTTCATCCATTGTACAGTTTAATTAATTTCTAATTATGAAAGTTAATTATAGGTTCGATACCAACTCGTAAATCAAATCATAATAATGGGAAGTTATATTGTATTCTAGTTGTCTGACTCAGTGGCAAGAATTAATAATTTACGAGTTGAAAATGAATTGAAACCTTCTGTTAGATTGAAAAAAAGTATCACGAAAAATACAGAACGAAAAGATATAATAGAATAATAAAGAATTCGGAATTGATTTCTACTGATTCAATACATCAATAGAGAAATCCATGTCTTATTCAGTGACAAAAATTAATACTTCATGTGTTGAAAGTGAATTTAAAACCCTGTGTGAGATTGAAAAAAGAATTACGAAAGAAAATACAGACAGAAGATACCTATGATTGAAAAGAATTTGGGATTGATTTCTACCGATTCAATGCAAGAATAGAGAAATCTAAGAGTGGGATATTTGAATTTGAATAGAGTGTGTGTTAGGCAAGTGTTTAGAAATCGTCCACGACAAAATCATGTATTTCGCGATATGATAATGAAAGAGAAACTTTATAAATACTGCATCATAAAGAACCAACTGCGTGAAGATTTACAAACTCATATTTTGACCTATTCAAGACAATATTGAAAAAGAATTTATAGAGAAAATATGTTTCAATGTATGGGTTCATGTACAGAGTAAAAAATTGGCCAAATTTGTGATAACACAACTCACTATAGAGAAAAAGTATTTTACTGGCAACTTACCGAATCGAAAGAATATATTCTAAGACTTCTAAGACGTCTTATATAACTCTCCTGACTTCATATCAAAGCTTTCCTAGATTTTCTTACAGTGGGAATCCAAAGAATTCACTAATAATATAATAATGTTCAAAAGAGTGTGTAGTTTAGAAAAAATTGAAATTCTATGATTCTGATTATGCGATCGTCTTGAAATTCTATGAACAGTCAGTATATCAATCTTCACTTTCAAAATAAATTTCACTTAAATCGTATACAGTGCAACTTCCCCATACCAAAAGCGCAAAATCCGTAAAAAAATCGTTATAAAGAAATTTAGTTATACAGAAAATTTGTTTATATAGTCGGCAATGTCGCGGTCGACTTCACTGATCAATTTAAGTTTATCAATCAAACTTAAGGACTTGCTTTTAGACATTTTCGCACAACTTTTCACACTAGCGTAATGGTTAGATTGAAACCAAACAGCCAGGGGTGTATTTAAAACTGTTTCAGAAGGATCTCTCTGCCCGCCCTTATGATTTAATTTAAGGTCGGGATTTATTACGTACGCCCGGAAAAATTTCTCAAAAAACCCACCCTTATACCTTCTTACCAATACCTATTCAAAGAGTGATGTTCTTTTAATATTTCGTTATAGAAAGAACTAGCAGACCCAACAGACGTTGTTCTGTATACACAAAAATTCATTAATTCGATCCAGCCCTTTAGTTGCAGAGTAGATGAATACCTGAATAACGACTACAGCGCCATCTGTTGATCTGATTTGTGATCATAAACATACGGGCATGCATCGGCAATCCAAAATACACTACCCGCCTAGTGCCTACCCCGGAGACGCATTTTGGTGCGATTTCATCTTCAACCTGCCATATCTTTTGATGTATTCATCATAATTGAATGATGAAAAAGGCAATTTCGTTCTAAATTAAATACTGGGTATGAACGACGTATTTAATTGGATAAGGATCAATAGCGTATTCATAAAAAAATACTCCCAAATAATGCATAATTTTGAGAAACATTCTAATACCTTTAAAAGGTGATACCGAGTGAACCTTGAAAGATAGATATATCCCGGACTTTTTTGTAGAACTATTAAAGAGGTACATTTCCGTCATACATTGTTTCCATGTACGTCTTACGGTTTTTGCAGCGCACCTGAAAATAGCTGATCATGGCTGATTTTGGTACTCATATTTATTATCATTGAAGTTATAGTAGGTTTCCTTAATTTTCTCGGGTGAAAAGTATAGCCTATGTTACTCAGGGATATTGTAGCTTTCTAAGGGTGAAAAAATTATTGAAATCGGTCAAGTAGCTTATGAGTTAACTCGTATCAACGCCACAAATCCACAAACATACAAATCTTTCCTCTTTATAATATTAGTATAGATTTACTTCGTTTTAGAGAGCGTTTTAAACATGGAATTTGGATTCAAGACGTTCGCTATAGGGCAGTTCCACTGTATAAAAGTTTGTTTTCTAAGATCTCCAAGAATTTCCACGTTCATGCGCACAAAAAAGCCTTAATAAATCCCATTCCGTATCTTCTCAATTTCATAGATCCCTAATAGTCAGCTCATGAATTATTGATGGCCATTTAACGCCGGTACAGTCAATCTTGATTATGTCGATAGTCCGCCTCAAATCTTTCGTGAGAATAATTGGTTTTCGCTTTTGGAGATCGCACCGTCCCCTTCCAGATAAATCTCGAGCCAAAGGTCCCGTACGGAGATACGTCGTGACGTAAGTGGGTCGATCCCCATCTAGTAAGCCTTGTAATAACAATAATCTGACCTGGTCGAGCTTAATGAGTTTCAAGAACGTAATTAAAAGTAGGAAAGGAATTTCTGAGCGCAGTATAGATAGATGGATACGATAGAACGTTCAATTTCCACTATGAAATTATTGGGATGGACCGAGAATAGGGCCATGGGGAAGCTCGGTTTCGTCGTCTCACCAACCGTTGGTTCTTCAGATTGTTCGGTTTCGGGTCTTAAGAACAGTAATTAGCAGTGAATTCTTTGGATTCTTACATTAAGTAAAGTCTAGAGAGGCTTCGTGAGCTTTGAGTAGATATATGAATTTTGGAAATAATTCAAAAAATGAAATACGTGAAAAATTGATAACTGAAATTAATGAAATTCTATGCACCTGATTACACAATCCTTTTGAAAATTTGCATGATCTTTCACTTCGCCAATTTACATCCTCAAACTCAAGTTTTTTCATAAAAATATTAGAATTTCATTCGATATTGTAATAGATATTTAAAGGGTTTTCCAATATGAGGTGTTATTTTGATATTCAAAGAAAATGCCATTTCTCAATATAAATGATCGGATGTTTATTTCATTATAAAGAAGAAGCTATCTCGTTAATAGTGAAAAATAACATCAGGCAACTGACCACCACGACCACGCTTACAGGACCATTTCCTTTTAATGAAATTTTACATAACCAAATCGCAAAGTGGCTGCCCTATGTCCTCGATAGCCTCACGAATTCCATCTTGGAGGTCTTGAATCGACGCTAGGCTATCTGCGTACACGTTCTATTTCACGTGGCCCCAAAGGAAGAAGTCGCAACGTGTTAAATCACAAGATCTCGGTGGCCAATTGTGATCACCTCTACGTGAGATAAAACGGTCCGGAAACTTTTCCCGCAAAAGATCAATAGTTTCGTTGCTTGTGTGGCACGTAGCGGAGTCTTGTTAAAAGTAAACGTTATCCAGGTCAATACTATCCAATTTCGACCATAAAAAATCATTTATCATCTCTCGATAGCGCAATCCATTGACCGTAACTGTTGCTCCAGCCTCATTTTCGAAAAAGTAAGGTCCAATGACTCCGCCGGACAATAAACCGCACCAAACAGTCACAAGTTGAGAATAGAGCGACTTTTCAACAATAACTCTTGGGTTTTACGAATCCCAGATGCGACAATTTTGCTTGTTGACGAAGCCACCGAGGTGGAAATGGACTCCACCACTCAAGATGATTTTTCGATGGAATTCCGGATCATTTTCATGCATTCCAACGACCCAATCAGCAAAGACACGACGTTTTTGATGATCGGTCGGCTTGAGTTCTTGTGTTAACCGAACTTTATAAGTCAAAAGACCCAAATCTTTATGCAAAATACGGTGTAATGACGTTTGTGGAATGCCTTATTCCAAAGAACGACGAGAAATGGACAAACCTGGGTTTTCTCCAACATTTTCAGCTACAGCAGCAATATTCTCGGCTGTTCTTGAGCGACGTGCACGGGTTTCATTCTTCACATCACTAACTTGTCCCAACAGCTTGAATTTTTCCACCAATTTCTTTATTGCGGTCCAACAATGTGCTTCACGACGACCCAAAAATGTTCGAGTTTTACGAACCGTCTCAGCCAAATTTTTATAGCAAATTTTAATAATTTCAATGCGTTCTTGAAACGTGTATAGTTCCATTTTTATTAATGGCGTAGTTTCTACTTGTCAAATGTCAAAAAATGAAAGCTTCAAACGTGACATCTACCGAAATAGCGGGCTATTCAAAATAACACCTCTTATTGGAAAACCCTTTATATACAGTCCACGAATACCGAACAACGCTTTTCTCAAGTATATCCGCTGCAATATCAGTGCAATCTAATGAATTTTTTCTTTCTACCTACTCCCAATGGTTCTGAAATTTTTATATTATCCTCTGCATACACCATAATTGTTCTGGTATGAAGAGTGGAGTAAGAGAAGAAATGCATATTGAAATGCACAAGAACAACTTTTATGTTTAAGATTCTTAATTTAAAACTGACAACGTCGATCAAAACCAAGTAGCCTCAAACGAAATAAAAAGATAGATATGGATTTCTTGTGGTCACAAGATCCAAAACTATCTTCTACAATTCTACCTGACGAAAAACCAAAATTGGCCATCGAAAAACATCGCTTTTTTTCAGAGCGTCAATTCCGTCTTTGCGGTCATTCCCGAAAACAAAGGAATCCCTGTTTGTTGGCCGTCTTTTCTCAGGCCAATATTCGAATAAGTCGATAAAAATCGTCTAGATTGTTGGTTTCCGGCCTTAGCTCTCCAAGGCCTGTAATTATATCCAACATCCGTCCAAGTAACTAAACCGCAAGAACAATATCAATTGAGAAAACCATTATGGTCTGTGTCAGGTAGGTAGGCAGAAAAAATTCATTAGATTGCACTGATATTGGAGCGGATATATTTGAGAAAAGCGTTGTTCGGATTCGTGGACTATATATAAAGGGTTTTCCAATAAGAGGTGTTATTTTGAATAGACCGTTATTTCGGTAGATGTCACGTTTGAAGCTGTCATTTTTTGGCATTTGACAAGTAGAAACTACGCCATTAAAAAAATGGAAAGATACACGCTTCGAGAACGCATTGAAATTATTAAAATTCACTATAAAACTGGTGAACATTTGGCAGAGACGGTTAGTAAAACTCGAACATTTTTGGGTCGTCGTGAAGCACCTCGTCAGATCGCAATAAAGAAATTGGTGGAAAAATTCTAGCTGACAAGTTAGTGATGTGAAGAATAAAACCCGTGCACGTCGCTCAAGAACAGCCGAGAATATTGCTGTTGTAGCCGAAAGTGTTGAAGAAAACCCAGGTTTGTCCATTCCTCGTCGTTCTTTGGATTTAGGCATTCCGCAAACGTCATTACAGCGTATTTTGAATAAAGATTTGGGCCTTGAGGCAGTTCAGTTAACACAAGAACTCAAGCCGGTCGATCATCAACAACGTCGTGTCTTTGAAAAGTTTCCGGACCGTGTTATTTCTAGAAGAGGTGATCATAATTGGCCACCGAGATCCTGTGATTTAACACCTTGCGACTTCTTCCTTTAGGGATACGTGAAAGAGAAGGTCTATGCCAATAGCCCAGCGTCGTTTCAAGACCCCAAAGATGGAATTCGTGAGGCTATCGAGGACATAGGACAGCCAGTTTGCGATTTGGTTATGGAAAATTTCATTAAAAAGATATGGTCCTGTAAGCGTGGTCGTGGTGATCATTTGCCTGATGTAATTTTCCACTATTAACGGCACAGCTTCTCTTTATAATGAAATAAACATCCGATCATTTATATTGAAAAATGGCATTTTTCTTTGAATATAAAAATAACACCTTTTATTGGAAAACCCTTTAGATGTGGTTTGAACTCACCTATTTTTCCGACTTTCCTCTTCAACCACTGATGGTACCACCAGGTCACCTGTCACTAATCACTCAATTTTTCTCGCGGTGCAACGGCGAGATTCACTAAACAAAGTCTCTGAAGAGCAGAAGAAAATGTCTTCAGACCAGATATAAAGAGCACTTATATCTTATAACAATTTTATTAATAAATTTGAAAGAACGTGAGTATTCGTTAATAATAATGTATAATCGGTAATCGACACAACTTCATCGATCGCTTTCGGCGTACTAATAAAGTTCTTGTTTGTTCAACCCCATGTGTTATAACAATATGAATCATGCAAAGAACTTCGTGCATTTGAAGGAAAATTACATAAACGTGGCAACAAAAGAATGATTCATTCCTGTTCGCGGAGGAAGGAACAAGCGTTATGCAAAGAATTTAAGAAAAACCCTAAGCAGGTGCTTTTGAGCGCTTGTTCATTGGTTGATTGGAAATTTATTTTAAGTATATGAATGCGAAATCTCAGCACTATCGGAATTATATTCTGGAAATTATTCAAAAAATGAAATCTGTAAAACCACAACAGTTAAAAAAAATAAATTCTATAGTTTTGATGATGCAATCCCCTCGAAATTTTGCACGAACATTCAGTATTTCAATCTTCATTCACAAAATATATTTCACTCGAATCGGATATCTTGTTATGGAAATATAAAGATTCTTCTTTTCAATATTCCAATTGAATTTTCCATGGTTCTGTTAGCACTATGACCACAAAACGAGGCTTATTATGAGCATCATGCATGTAGCCGCAAAATTTCATTTCGATTGGTTTTCGTTTTGTCTGAGATATTGAGGAACAAAAATTTCGAATTGGCATATTTCACGGAACACCCTGTACGATTCGGCTGGTTAACGAACTCAACCGCGGCATTTGGGAACCGAACTCACCCTGAAAATCTCAAGTATCTACGACAATCCCTTCGAAAGTTATTGTGCTAACAGCCGGACGGACAGAATGAAGTTTAACCACGGATTTGTCATCAGGGAGTCGAACCCCTTTCGTTTGAGACCATTTTCGGCACAAAATTCGAAAATTACAGACATTTGGGAAAAACGAAATAGATATCGATTGAATATAATCTGGGAGGGTTCTGCATTTCTAAAAACCTTTTAGGTTTTCACTACTAGTCTCTGAAACAGAACAATTAGACTGAAAACGAAAAAACACACAATTCCGAAGATTTTACAAGTTTTTCTGAAGAAGGTGTCTGATATAGACACCGAAACGTTACATTATCCTTTTCATTTATTTCCCTTCTTTAAGTTCTATTGTTAGGCAACAATTTTTTCAATACCAATTTGCTCCTGACAAATTAGTGCAAAGATTTTCGCAGGAGCACTTCATCTTAATTAAATTTTTTTAAACTATTTCTTTTTTAGAGACTTGGAGTGAAAACCTAAAAAGTTTTTTAGAAAAACGAAATAGGACTCGCTGCTCAAGTAGCAATATGTGAAATTATGTAGCTAGAACAGTTTTCAGAAAACACTCAAAATCACAATATAATATGTCAATCAAGAATTCATACAAAATTCAAATTGAGATCGTCGGAAAAATCTTGTTATCAACTCAGTTATTAATGTCTCTAATGGTCTCGAACTATTAACGCGTGAGCGGAGCGACCATTAGTCGCTGTCTTCAATAACCTAGTTGATTAAATAACTATTAAAATTATTGAAAAATAAACAGTGTAAAAATCATCAATTAATACTTGAAATGTACCTAGGTGGAACCAGAAGGCACAACTCAACTCTCAGCAGCAAACCGCACTCTATTTCTTGAGAAAGTCCGCCAATCAAATGCAGCCTGTCAAAATGGCGACTTTTCGACAGCTGTTGCCCTCTACACGGACGCTTTACAGTTGGATCCAACAAACCACATACTCTACTCAAATAGATCTGCAGCCCGATTGAAGATGGGCCTCTTTGCTCAAGCTCTGCAAGACGCCATCGCTGCCAGAGACCTATGCCCCACTTGGCCTAAAGCATACTACAGGTAGGTCAAAAGAATCAACCAGATATGGAAACTAAAATAATGTTCTTTAGGCAAGGAGTAGCTCTACAATGCATGGGACGCCATGGGGAAGCCTTGGCAACCTTCAGCCAAGGTTTAGGACAAGACCCCACCTCCCAGCAACTCTTAGCAGGTCTTATAGAAGCTTCCATCAAGTCACCATTGAGGCACACCTTAGAACCTACCTTCCAACAGTTGGAAGTTATGAAACTTGACCGTAGTCCTTTCGTTTTAATATCAGTAGTAGGTCAGGAGTTACTTGCGCATGGTTTATATAACTCTGCGGTTGCAGTCTTAGAATCAGCCTTGAGGATAGGTTCTTGCTCTTTGAAACTTAGAGGCTCAGTGTTCAGTGCTTTGAGCTCTGCTCACTGGGCTTTGAATCAACTAGATAAGGCTATAGGGTGAGTAAGCATATGGGCATTGAAAAAACAACGATAAACACTTTAAATTATTCACAGATACATGCAGCAAGATTTGGCTATAGCTAAAAGCCTAGGAGACACTTCAGGCGAATGTAGAGCTCATGGCAACTTAGGCTCAGCTTATTTTAGCCAAGGGTCATACAAAGAAGCCTTAACTGCCCATCGTTATCAACTAGTGTTAGCAATGAAGTGTAAGGTATGCATCAATAGTCAAATTGAATTGCAACTCAATATTAATTAATCATTCTTTCATCTAAGGATACCCAAGCTGCTGCGTCAGCTCTAACATCTTTGGGTCACGTCTATACAGCTATTGGTGACTATCCAAACGCTCTAGCCTCTCACAAACAATGTGTACAGTTGGTGAAACAGATGGGTGACAAGTTACAAGAGGCTAGAGAGATTGGAAATGTAGGGGCTGTTTATCTAGCCATGGGTGACTTTGATTCAGCTGTTGACTGCCATACGCAGCACCTCAAAATAGCTAAAAGACTAGGAAATCAGGTAGGACAATCACTATTTTTCGTATTGATCAAAGAAGTCATTCAATATCCTCTACCTTATTTAGGTTGAAGAAGCCAGAGCTTACAGCAACTTAGGATCAAGTCACCATTATAAACGAAACTTTTCGCAAGCTATAGTTTACCACGAGAAAGTTTTGAGGTTAGCTCAAGCCATTGGAGACAAGTGAGTGCAGAAATACATTTGTGTTAATAACCATGTCAATGTACATCTTAAATTTTAGGTCTGTAGAGTCAAGAGCTTATGCTGGATTAGGACACGCTTCTAGATGCGCTGGTGACTTTGTCCAAGCCAAACAATGGCATGAAAGACAGTTAGATGTCGCTCTTTCCACCAGAGATAAAGTTGGGGAAGGAAGAGCTTGCTCAAATTTAGGAATAGTGTATCAGTTATTAGGTAAGTTATATTGTGGCTATTTTCCTCATCAATTGAACCTAAATGATTTTTTCATGCACAGGAGAATATGACGCTGCTTTAAAGCTTCACCAAGCCCATTTAAATATAGCTAGAAGTCTTCAGGACAGAGCTGGCATGGGTAGAGCTTATGGCAACATTGGTAACGCATACTCTGCAGCTGGATTTTATGAGTCAGCCATAAAATACCATAAACAAGAACTGACCATAAGCAAAGAGGTGCATGACAGAAGCTCTGAAGCCAGCACCCATGGTAATTTAGCTGTAGCTTATCAAGCTTTAGGAGCTCATGATATGGCACTTTTACACTATAGAGCCCACTTAGGTATTGCAAGAGAGTTAAAAGATGCTGCAGGAGAAGCATGCGCTTTGCTAAACTTAGCAAACTGCTTAAGTTCTCGCTCAGAGTTCTCAGAAGCGATTCCCTATTACGAACAGTATCTAATGTTGTCACAGGAGTTAGCAGACGTCGAAGGAGAAGCCAAAGCTTGCCACTTCTTAGGTTACGCTCATTATTGTATAGGAAATTATAGAGAAGCTGTAAGGTACTACGATCAGGACCTAGCTTTAGCCAAAGATTTGCAAGACAAAATGAATATGGGTCGAGCATATTGCAATCTAGGTCTTGCACACTTAGCTCTAGGCCAACTAGATACAGCACTGGAATGCCAAAAATACTTTTTAGCGATAGCACATATGACTAACAACTCTTCAGGTAAATTCCGAGCTCTCGGAAACATAGGCGACGTATTGATCAAGATGAACGAATTAGACGAAGCTATAAAGATGTATCATCGACAGCTTTCCTTAGCACGAAGTATCAGAGATAGAGAAATGGAGGCAGGTGCTTGTGGGGCCTTAGGTATGGCACATAGAATGGTCAAAAGGTTCGATAAGGCACTAGGTAAAAAATTTCATCTCGAAACAATAGAAACACGACTTCAATATTAACATTTTAGGTTATCACACTCAAGAATTAACATTGAGACAAGAAATGTCAGATTTACAAGGCGAATGTCGTACTCACGGACACTTAGGATCCGTCCACATGGCTCTAGGGAATTACACGCATGCCATCAAGTGTTATCAAGAGCAACTGCAAAGATCCCAGGAACTACAGGACTGCGCCTTGGAAGCACAAGCTTACGGCAATTTAGGAATTACAAGGTGATTCGCGTTTGATTTTTTGAAGCAGAACAATTCAATAACAATTAATTTTGCAGACTGAATATGGGACATTACGAAGATGCTATAGGGTATCTGGAACAACAATTGGCAACCCTGGAGAGACTGAGTACTCCCACAGCTCAACTTGATAAAGGTAGAGCCTTTGGTAGCCTGGGTGATTGTTACGAAGCTCTAGGAGACCCAGAAGAGGCTTCCAAGTGCCACGAACAGTACTTAGCTGTAGCCCTCAAATTGACAAGCGCCAAAGACCAAGAGAGAGCATATAGGGGCTTAGGTGAGACTGGAGATCAAATCTGTTCAAACTAATTCATTATTTGATAGGTTTGACGAGTTTTCAAAACCACCATTGCTTTTAGGTCACTCGCAAAGATCCCTTGGTAACCTTCAACAAGCTCTGGTCTGTCTGGAGAAAAGACTTGTGGTAGCTCATGAGTTAGTGGTTCCAGAAGCCAAAGCAGCTGCATATGGAGAGTTAGGACAGCTCCACGCAACTCTAGGCAACTTGGAACAAGCTGTATCTTGCCTTGAGCACCAGAAAAATATAGCAAGGGAGCTAAGTGAGTATCACTATTCATAACCAAGATCAAAGATATGATTGGTTGGTTTCCAGATGACAAAATTATGGAGGCAGACTCTATTTCTGGTCTGGGATATGTATACCAACAGATGGGGGAGTATATGACAGCTCTTAGGTATCATCAAAATGATCTGGAGATTGCTGAACAACTAGAGATAGCTTCCCTGCAATGTAGAGCTTGTGGAAATATAGGTAAAGTTACTGCAAGGCCCCTATATTCTGAGGTTTTATACATGTCTTTCCAGGAGCTGTATACGAAAGTATGGGAAACTTAGAACAAGCAGTTCAGTACCAAGAGCAACATTTGCAGATTGCTGCAAGTACCAACGATCAACTTGCAAAAACATTAGCCTACAGTTCTCTAGGCAGAGTTCACCAGCTTTTAGGCAATCGGAGTCAAGCTGTTGCTTACTTATCACAAGGTTTGTGCATAGCTGAAGCCTTAGGCAGAAGAGATGAAGAGGTGAGAATTGAATATGGACTTTAATTGAGCATGGTTAAACTATTCCTTTTGGTTTGTTCAGGCTAAAATACGACACAGACTTGGTTTAGCCTTGTGGGCTAACGACGACCTAGAAGGAGCCCAGAAACAGCTAGAAGCCACCACACACTTACTAGAAAACATAAGAAGAGAGTCAAAAATTGTGAAGGACTATAAACTATCTCTATTCGAACTTCAATCCTCCAGTTACCAGGTTCTGGAAAGGGTTTTGATAGGTAAATATCCACAAACAATTCATTCTGTAACATTTTGTACAATTTCTCAAATTGCAGAACTCAAGCGTGAAGAAGAGGCTTTGGTAGTAGCTGAAAGAGGAAGGAATAGAGCTTTCGTAGATCTTCTGTTAGAAAGACAAGGACTTTCAGAAAGTAGGAACAAAATGAAGAACGGAAGACTGGATGAATATGTTAATTCGATAGAGCAAGTCCAAGACATCGTTAACAGACAAAAAGCGTCGGTCCTTTATTACAGTTTAGCCGCTGGGTATTTGTATGCCTGGTTGATCGTACCTAATAAAGGTAAATATTCTGAATTTCAACAATACTGCTGCATATTTCAATGATTCTTTATAGGTGTTGTCAAGTTTCATTCGTCTTCCCTTCTCGAATCAACCGAAGACCTAGTGAAGAACTCTGACCCTATCCCAACAGGCAGTGGAAGCCTGGAAAAACTTGTATCTTCTGTAAGAGACAGCTTGGGGGTAGAAATGTCCCCCTGTACTCCAATCGCTGAAGATCAATACAATGACGATACCCTTTCTGATAGAACTGGTTTCTTAAGAATGGTCAACAGGCAACACCTGATGAACTCCAGTAACTATTCTTTGAGCTCTCTGTTTTCCCTGGGAAGCGTAGGTGGTTCAGTGGCGTCGCTACAGGGTTCCACAAGGTCTTCAGCGAGTGCTCAAGGTTCAACAAGAGTCAACAAAAGACAGAGCTGGAAAGGACCATCTTGTCTACACGCTCTTTACCAGCTTCTCATTCAACCCTTCGAGGAATTCTTGCCAAATAAAAGTAAGTTATAAAGACACTAGCTTATGCGACTGCGTCCGCATAAGTTATTTGTTTTCTCCCGGCTGTGAGTCCCCCTGCAACAATGTCCCACTATCGTGTTCCAGTCCTCAACTTCACATCAAAATTTGTTCAAAAGCAACCTAAGCTACATAATGGATAGGTTCCTGTGGAAATGTGATATTTTCTCGAAGTAAAAAGTAGTCTGAATTTTGGTACCTTCCTACCCTATAAGTTAAGTAGGTTGATGGAATGTCGCTAAGTTTCGATCCAAGTAAAACTGTGAAATAAAGACAGTTGCATCAAAATTTTATCATAAATTCCCTAAATTATGGCGCCTACCGACCCTCTAAGTTAGAAAAGTGATCAAATACTAACTTGAAGTCTTAGTAACACTCAGTTAAAAAAAACATCAAAATCATTTCAGTAGCTATGGCGTCATGCGCTTCTTGACACGATCACGCTAGATTTCCGCGGGAATGAGGTATTTTCCCGCCGTAAAAAGTAGTCTGTGTCCATGCCTAAGGTCCTATCTTTATATTAACCAAGTCTTATAAAAATCCGTTCAGACGTTGAGGCGTGAATGAGGTAAACTTTTAAAACAAACGATTAAAAATCACTAATTCATTAGTTTTCTGCCTACTGCCTACGCCTTAAGTACGATAGCATGAATATTAATAGCCCATATCCTTTTCTAGGTTACTATCTATCACCTAACTAAATTTCATCAAAATCCGTTCAGCTGTTTAGGCATGATAGAGCAAAACTCCCAGCAAAAACCATAAAAAAATCACTAACTCAATTCAGTTTTCTGCCTACTTCCTACCCCCTAAGTACGATGACGTGATCATTTTGATCTTATATCCTTTTTTAGGTAACCATCTATTACCTTACTAAATTTCATCAAAATCTGTTCAGCCGTTTAGACGTGAAAGAGCAAAAGTCCCAACAAAAACGACTAAAAATCACTAACTCAATTTAGTTATCTGCCTACTGCCTACCCCCTAAGAACGATGGCTTGATTATTTATAGCCTATGACCATTTCTAGGCTATCATCTATCACCATACAAAATTTTATCAAAATCCGTTCAGCCGTTTAGGCGTGAAAGAGTAACAGACAGACAGAGTTACTTTCGCATTTATAATATTAGTATGGATTGTTAACCCCATTCACCCTCTAATGTTTGTAATTTCCTTAAGCTTCAGCTGGCAAAGATGACACAAATCGCAGAGAGTTGATACTGGTACTAGAGGGAGACCTATTTCTCGTGCCCTTCCCTGTACTGAGATCGGGATCAGATAACTCTGAGTACCTCTGCGAGAGGTTCTCTCTATTGGTCATACCCAATCTGACCACACTGCGATCCACTAGGCTCAAAAAGAAAGATCCAGAGCAGAGTGTACGAAGCTTGATAGTCGGTAATCCTAAATTGCCTTCAGCTATCGTCAACCATTATGGTTGGAAAGACATACCACAGTCCGAACACGAGGCTACCATGGTTGCTGAGCTTCTTCAGAGCCAGGTACTCCTAGGAAGCATGGCTACCAAAGAACAAGTGTTGAGTCAAATGGAAGAAGCTGAGTGTATGCATTTCTCTACTCATGTATCCTGGAAGCTGTCTTCTTTAGTTTTGAGTCCAGGAGAGGTACAAATAATATCATACCAAAGGTTTTTCTGGTATAATCATTACATAACTCTTGTAGGTACTGGATCAAACTCAGTCAAAAGACTTTACATATCAGATACCACAGAGGACGAGGAAGGAAGTGAACTATCCACAAGTGCAGAAATACCACCTCTGTCAGAATTCTTATTAAGCGCAGCAGACATTTTATCCTTGAAACTTACAGCCAAATTAGTTTGGGTGAGTTCTGATGTTTTCCTTGCAAATTTCAGTTGTTATCCGATCAAATTCCAGGTGAGTTCTTCCCATACAAGAGACCAACAAGGTTGGGCAACCTCAGATGGATTGGTAGCACTTGTAAGAGCCTTTCTGGCAGCTGGAGCCCAAGCTGTTCTGGTATCCTTATGGCCTGTTCCTGATACTGCTACCAAGATACTGCTCAGGCGTTATATTCAGCACTTCTGCAAGGGACCAGAGCTGCTAGAGCACTGGCTGAAGCTATGCAAACAGTCCAACATACCAAACATTTCGCTCATCCTGCAATTGGGCAGGGTTCTTCTTGGTTGGTGGCAATGTGAGACTTTCTAATAAGGTAAGATCACTAGTGGAATCGATAACAGTGTTCAGGTGAATAAATCGAATGTTGTACAGGTTGCTCTGATGGGGACAAGCCCTTTGCGAGTTGCTACAAGCTCCAGAAAAATGTAGAGACGCTCTTAGAGTATCCCTTCATTTGGTGGAGAAGAGTTTGCAGAGGATACATCGTGGACAGAAGAATGCTATGTATACCACACAAAAATCTATCGAAAATAAGGTGAGTCAAGTGTTATCGCTGCATTGCAAGTTTTTTAAGATATAGCTACTTCTACACAGTCTGTATAAATAGCTTCAGTATAAGTATAACCATGTATCTTTGTAGGTTGGGCTCATAAATGGATGGAGGAGCTCCTAATGTCTGTGGGCTTCCGATTCGAGCCTGCATCGAATGGAATTCCAAGCAGCGTGTTTTTCCCCCAATCAGATCCAGACGAAAGGCTTACACAATGTTCTGCTAGTCTGCAGGCCCTTCTTGCACTTAGCAGCACCTCAATACAAGCACTGTCCAAACTGACAGCAACGTCAGACGTTGCTGATGACATCATCGCAGTAATCCAATCTGCTCTATCTCAATATTCCTCGAAAAGCGCAGAACATGAGACCGTAGAAGTGGCTCTTAACGTCAGATTGTGGAGGGTACCTGGTTGTCACGAGCTTCTTGCATCTCTAGGTTTTGATCTATGCGACGTTGGTCAAGATAAAGTGACCTTAAGGACTGGAAAGCAGTCTAATAGGAGAAATATACAGTTTACTCATCAGGCTTTACTGGCATTGTTTGGTAAGGTTTAAGGAAAGCTTTAGTTGTCCAATCATAAATCAATTTCAAGCGGATAACCGGTTATCATTTTGGGTAACCAATGCATTCGAGCGGTTTTGGTTATTTTTGGTTCAAAGTAATGATGTCATGAATTAGCTCTTCGACGTCATTGATTTGAACCGCAAATGACCAGACTCAAGAGCTGGGTTAAACTTCTGGTTATTAGAAAACTGGTGTTCTACGCGGCAAATTTCAAAAGTTGTTGACTGGACGAAGCATACTTGAAGATATGTATTCGTTAGCTTAGCCACGTTACGATTTATAATGAGAAAAGTATTTCAACAATTCCAATTATCAGCTTAGTTTAATTCAGTTAGGTATTAAACTTATCTTTTGAAATCTCTGAGTAAGGTGAAGAAATTAACGCATCCAAAAGCTTCTGACTTGTTAATATTATTTAAAATAGAATTGTCCGAAGTTCTTAAAGATTGCTGATATTGTTTGAGTATAATAAAACATTCTTTCTTTACTTGGATAATGGGAAAAGCTTTGTGCTACAATTAATAGCTCTCGACTGTTAGAAAAATTATGAATTTGTGTTTGAGTTCCCAAAAAAGTTTTATTAATAGCAAACTTTACTGTGACGTGTGAGATGTATCCAAATATCACAGCGATATCAATACAGGTGAATCTATTGGATAGTGTCCTCCTGTATATTTTTCTCTTCGAATCATTTCTGCAGAACAAAAAAACTTTGTTTTTGTCAAGCGAAACATTCTGAAAAACATATGCTCATCGTTACATTGAATCCACGTTTCAAACAATAATATTTTGGGATGCATGGAGTTGAACTTGAAGCATAATAATTTACATTTGCAAATCGAATTTTATATGAAACATAAAAAATATAAGTATAACCTATATTGACAATTAACCAGAAACCGCATTCAAGCGACGAGAGCCGGTTATTCGTTCTAGGACATGAAGGGAATAACCAAAGGCTGAACCAATGATAACCGCAGTTATTATTGGTTATCCGCTTAAAATTTATTACAGTGTCAAACGGTTTTATTACTTACAGATACACAAGAAGCCCCCAAAAGTTTGACGATCGATTCCTCAAGTAGCCTGGAGTCGTTGGCGTCAGTTGACAATGACTTCTCTCACTCTGATAACGAGATGAACCTTTGTTCCACGTCACCGTCGCCCAATAAGAAGTCATCAAGAATTCCCCCCCTTATTACAAGATCTCTTATATCCAATAGCGACTCGGAGGGGCCTTTACCAGTTACGTAAGAAGGAGAGGAGAACCAGATGGCAAAACCTCTACAAACGAAAGCACGAAAACAACCACAATTGACTCTAAACCAAAGAAAACCAACGTTCTCACCCAGACCTGGGGGCAATGTGTCCGACCAAGCGTTCACTCCAGTCCTCCAGTTGTCCTACAGTCTGAAAACAGCGCCATGGCCATGTCTTTAGCTCACCAAAGTAGAATAAGAAACTTGTACTCCCAAATGAGATGAAATCAGAACATAGACCGGATAGTTCTAGCAGTGCAAGCTCTATAACAGACTGGGACAGTGGGCTTAACACTGTCTTAAGACGCCAGAACCAATCTCACAGCCAAGCTAACATGTCTCAGATGAACGTAACAAGAACTAAACCTTGGTGGACTTGAGTATGTTCGCAAACCTCGGAACCGGCCTATTTGAGAATAGTTCTGACAGTGAGTTGGAAAAAATGGAGGCTAAGTTGTTCATAGTAGAAGCAAGATGGCGTACAAGAAGTGTAGAAACATCATATCAACTTTGGATAGGCTTAGGTGTAGGTCAGAGATGAGTTCGGGTCAAAGTGCTCTTCCGCAGAATCCTAGGAAGACTATTACTTTACCTAGTGAGGAGACATTACCGAGTAATGAAAGGTTGTTGTATTTTCACCGAATGATAAGGATTTGCTTCGAAGGTGAGTTCATTACGTTATCATTATTTGCAAGTTTGAATTTATGCATATTGTATTATCTATGATATGAGGTATCATCATTTCAATCGGATGAACAGATTTCGATTTATCCTCAAAGAAAGATGAAAAAAGTTTCTTTCTATCTGCTACCAACTTTATTTAAAAAATTTTGAAAACGGTAGGTTATAGAGGAAAGTGGTCAATAGAGCGTTTGTAGATAATTAATTCATCTATAAATGAGGTATCAATTTTTAATCGGATGAACAGAAGCCGATTTATTTTCAAAGAAAGGTGAAAAAAGTTTTTTTCATCTGCTACCAAGTTTTTTTTTCGAAAATTTTGAAAACGGTAGGTTATAGAAGAAGGTGGTCAATGAGGCGTTTGTAGATAATTATTTATCTATAAAATGAGGTATCAATTATTTTAATCGGATGCACAGAGGCCGATTTATTTCAAGAAAGATGAAAAAATTTTTTTTGTATCTGCTACAAGTTTATTCCAAAAATTTTTTAAAACAGTAGGTTATAAAGAAAAGTGTTCAATAGAGCGTTTGTAGATAGTTAATTTATCTATAAAATGAGGTATCAATTATTATAATCGGATGCACAGAGGCCGAGTTATTTTCAAAGAAAGGTGAAAAAAAGTTTTTTTCATCTGCTACAAGTTTATTCCAGAAAATTTTGAAACGGTAGGTTAAAGAAGAAAGTGGTCTATGGGGCGGTTGTAGAGAATTAATTAATCTATAAAATGAGGTATGAATCATTTCAATCGATGAACAGAGTCGACTTATTTTCAAAGAAATGTGAAAAAATGTATTTTTCCATCTGCTACCAAGCTTATTCCAAAAATTTTGAAAACGGTAGGTTATAGAAGAAAGTGGTCAATGAAGAAATTGTAGAAAATTAATTTATCTATAAAATGAGGTATCAATCATTTCAATCGGATGAACAGAGGCCGATGTATTTTCAAAGAAAGATAAAAAAGTTTTTATAAATTCACTGTTGTCTAAATAGGTATGATGGGGGGTTTTGTATTTGTAAAACACTGTAGTAACACTTAAGTGTATAACTATTTACAGTTTATTTATACTTCAGTCAGGATTTTGTACTAGGATGCCCAGAAAAAGTATCCCTTGCTTATTTTTGACAACATTAACATCAGATACTGTTCAATTCACACTGTCTCTGTTTCAGGCCCCAAACGGTGGAAGATGACCATATACAAGAGTTCCCCAAAAAGACTGATTCTAGACCAAACTCTACAAGCATTCACGACACCATTTTGGCAACGCAGCTGAGACATATAAACAGAGAACTGACACCTACCATTTCGGAAGTATACCACGAAAGGAACATAGGGCTAGGGTTGGCACCTCCCCTGCAAAACTGCTTTTAAACCCTTCTTCAAACGCTTCCAAGGAAATAACCGATTCTGCTTTGGATAAGATAACACTTGGTATATTAGAAACAGGCCTTGAGGATCCAGGGAAAGGCGTTACTTGTAAACCTTGGTTCAGAGAACGCCAGTGCTTTACAGCAAATACAGAGTTCAGACTTGACAACGGCAGATATTTTGGAGAGGGATGAAGAACAAGAAAGGACTTAGGTAATTGTGGAGTACCTGAATCAAGCAATATACACTACTGGAAAAATTAAAGAATCAAAAAAAAATTCCAAATTTTTCGGCAATTTTCGACATGCCGTAACTTTGAGAGGAATGGTCGTACAAGAAATTTAAAAAAAGGAAATTGTAGCTACAAGTGTCTAGTTTTTGGATTAGAAATTCAAAAATTTCAAGTTTCAGTGTTTTCGAGTAATGATAGAAAAATCAGCAACAAAAAAATTCTCGAAATTTTACCACTTTTTTTTCCTTGTCTACGAGCGTGGAAATTTTATTTTTGCATAATCGTTATAATGGTGGGATACTTTGTTAATTCAGCTTTATTTTATTTTTTTATTGAACCCAATACGTCCACTTCTCGCCGAGATATCGGTCTTCAAATGGAATCATTACTCGGAAACCACTGAAACTTAAAATTTTTGAAGTTCTAATCCAAAACTACACACTTGGAGCTACAATTTTTTTACTTTAAATTCCTTGTAAGACCATTCCTTTCAAAGTTACGGCATGTTGAAAATGGCCGAAAAATTGGAATTTTTTTTTGATCCTTTAATTTTTTCCAGTAGTGTACTTCTTTTATGACAAAGTATACAGATTTGGGAATTCACATCTGAAACTATGATATACAATGCATCAGACAGAGAATTTTTCCCTCCAGTTGCACAGATGAATAGTCGAATAATCACGTGCTGTAACTGAATGAATTCCGTTGTCTTATTGCAATAATCTAGTCTTGTCTCTCTTATCGCAGTATGGTAGGGAACCTGCAGTACACGTATAGAATTATTTAATTTGTCGGCTGCCCGTAATACTCGATTCAAGTATTTACTGTTGCCTACCATACTAATGAATTATACTCCTCTCAACGATAAAAGAGATACAAGACTAGAATATTGCAATAAGACAACGGAATTCAGTGTGTTACAGCAGGTCATTGTCTCGACTATTCATATGTGCAACTGGAGGAAGAATTATCTGTCTGATGCATTGTACATCGTAAGTTTCAGATGTGAATTTCCAAACCTGTATGTGACTTTTTTCAGGACCGAACACAAGCTGAAAGACGAAAATGACTGTAAAATACCTCCAGTGTTTGCAGACATAGCTAGGAGAGACGAAGGAGATGGTAAGAAGTATAGCCGATTCGAATTGTTCAAGTTATAAGAACTCTAAGTTTGGGACTATCACTGTAACGACAAGAGCAAGCCAGTGGCAAAATCGAGGACTTCACATCCACCGGTGGCTTCACAAAGAAAGAATAAACAGACTTAAATTATGAAAAAGGACACATATCTTCCAAGTATTACTTGTAATAATATATATTTCGATGGAAAATTAGCCTTTGTAGAATGTTGAGTATGCTGCAATTGTAAAAGATACTATTTATTGAACATAAAAATAATTGTTGTTATCTAACATATTCCATATTGAGATTTGTTTCGAAAGAATTGTGATCTATGAAAAATATATAGTAAATTCGATTCTTAATCTCGATTATTTCTGCTATGTAGAATGTCCCGAATGATCAACAATATTTAACAGGTGATTCTTGAAGAAAATTTAGGGAAATGGGCAATTCTTCATACAATTGTTACTCCTAAAAAATTGGTTAGTAAAAAACTGTGTTTTCTTTAGAAATTATATTTTCTGAATTTGAATCAGTCTAAATTGTTGAATTTATCTGTTTTTACATTGAAAGAATGATAAAAGAGTGAGAGCCAGCTTTAAACAAATGAGATGTATTACTGATTTCTCAAACAGAAAATATACACCACCATAAAACTTCAATTAAGAATAAACTAAAGTCTACCCAGAAATGCGATGGTAATAGTCCATGGGCCAGCGCCTGTTTTTCATAATGATTACTAACAATCTGAGAATTTGTGAGTAGCTTCGTTTTGACAGACACCCCAACTTTTTCCTCTACAAAAATTCTCGATAGTGAGGGCTAATACAGTATGGAGGCATCAAGTGTTAAATGGGCGAATGTTCAAATTTTATTACTAACAGCTACTTTATGAATTGAATTTTGAAACAATTTTATTACAAATTTGAAACAATAATTGTCCAACAGAAATGATGATTCTATCAAAGTGTCCCCCACTCCCAACATGTATCAACAACTAAGGTCTAAAAAAATCATTACTAACCCGCTGATTTTTTCACTGTTGCTTAGCAAATATTTCCTTTATGAACTGGTCACATTGTCCTACAATTGAGTGGTACGTTTTTCCAGTCCTACCTCAGAAATTGTACCACAGAACCAACAAACAAAATGGTAACAAGCATTGACAATTTCCGAGCGTAGAACTGGAAAAACGTACCACTCAATTCGTAGGACAATGTGACCAGTTCATAAAGAAAATATTTGCTAAGCAACAGTGAAAAATCAGCCGGTTAGTAATAATTTTTTAGACCTAGTTGTTATATGTTGGGAGTGGGGCACACTTTGATAGAATCATCATTTTTGTAAGACATCATTGTTTTCAATTTGTAATAAAATTGTTTCTAGATTTAATTTATAAAGTAGCTGTTAGTAATAAAATTCGAACATTCACTCATTCACTTTTGACGCCTCCATACTGTATTAGCCCTCACTATCGAGAATTTTCGTAGAGGAAAAAGTTTGGGCGTCTCGTCAAAATGAAGCTACTCACAAATATTCAGATTGTTAGTAATCATTATGAAAAACAGGAGCTGGCCCATGGACTATAATATTTAACCTCAACGTTGCAATACTGCCATGACGAAGTGACAATGACAGTTCATATGTAAAGTACCGTAAGAGTGGCCAACTGCTTAAAAACACAGACAATCACTTCCCCTTTTTGTGGAATAAATCAACTTTCATTCGATAGCTAAAAACTCAATAAACATATCGTGGAAATTTTAGATTTACAAATGCCTGCAGGGATTTCAATAAATTCTTTATTGTCATGTTTTCAGCATTGGCATTGACTCCTCCACTTACATTTCTTTGTTAAATTTCTTTCTTTGTTCCACATCTGGAAAAACATAAGAATTGGAAAATTATAGAAATTTTCACAGCTCTAATAATTCCAGGATATGTTAATTGTGTTTCAAGCTATCAAATGAAAATTGCTTTATTGCACAAAAAAGAAAGTGATTTCGGTATTTTTTAAGCATTTGGCAACTTTATGGTACTCATCTATCGTACTCAGTAGTAGACTTTTACTTAAAAATTTTAACTCAAGTTTTATGCTGGATTATAAAATACATAAAGAAAAGTACTTGCAAAAATAATCGAAAAAAGTTTTTAAAGACCATTTGAACCGATGATCTCTCTGTTTAATAATAATCCATCATGTCGTCATAGTCGTGTAGCATGTCTATAATTATATCATTTACGTCCTCATCAACGTATTCCTCATCTCTTCAGTTCAGACCAATCGTTATAGCTATCTGAATCACTCACTAACTCTGGGGGCTGTCCGATACTGATATTGTGCTCATGTCCTGAATAACAATGGGGGCTGTCGATGAAGAAACTGTGGGCTGTTTAAGTGATTCGATCATTTTTAACCTCTCCTGGATATGCTCTAGCCTTAGTTTTCTTTCGTCTTGGTCCAACGTACATACAACCTGAAGGAATCAATGTATGTCTATTCTAAGCGAAAATATACCAACTTCAGAGTAAGATATAAACATAGAGATGCCCCTATGCATGAATAGTACTGTATTGTAATTGCATAGCTATATATTACTCTTAAGCAACAATAAACTGTCATAAATCGGTAAAATACACTACTGAAAAAAAATTAAAGGATAAAAAAAAATTCCAAATTTTTCGGCAATTTTCAACATGCCGTTACTTTGAGAGGAATGGTCGTACAGGAATTAAAAAAAAGGAAATTGTAGCTCCAAGTGTCTAGTTTTGGATTAGAACTTCAAAATTTTGAGTTTCATGTGATTTTCGAGTAATGATAAAAAATCGGCAACAAAAAATTCTCAAAATTTCACCACTTTTTTTCTTGTCTACGAGCGTGGAAATTTTATTTTTGCATAATCGTTATAATGATGGGATACTTTGTTAATTAAGCTTCAATTTATTTTTTTATTGACCTCAATACGTCCACTTCTCGCCGAGATATCGGTCTTCAAAGGAAAGGATCCATTTGTCTTTGATTATCGATTTCTCAGCAACCAATGATCGCACAGAAAATTGAAGGATGGTTTCGAGAACTTTAATAATGAACTCCCATTAATGAATAACCATTGCTTATTCATAGAATTTTTTTTTCTTATGTCACATCAATATAAAAATTTAACAAAAAAAGGGCTTTTGGTGGTTTCTTGGAAAATCTACCGCTGGATCGAAAATGTTGGGGAAACCAATAATGTTAAGTGTGACTTTCACAGTTCAATATGTTGATAAGAACCTTACGAAAGCAACTCAATCCAGCGAGCCGTTTTTTTTGTTTGACTCGATTGATTTTTGAAAAAAAAATAAGGATCACGTTTTTTGCTCTGAGAAGCTCATAATCTTCAAAAAAGCAAAAAAGAATTTTCTCGAGCTTTTTCTACATTTTAATTGCAGATAGTACATAAATTTCAAAAAAAGAAAATAAAATAACTAACAAAATTTTTTTTATTAATTCAATAACGGGTATTGCATCCCTGTTTTCAAATACGGCTCTCAAAAAATGGATCCTTTTCCATTTGAAGACCGATATCTCGGCGAGAAGTGGACGTATTGAGGTCAATGAAAAAATAAATTAAAGCTGAATTAACAAAGTATCCCATCATTATAACGATTATGCAAAAATAAAATTTCCACGCTCGTAGACAAGAAAAAAAAAGTGGTAAAATTTTGAGAATTTTTTTGTTGCTGATTTTTCTATCATTACTCGAAACCATCTGAAACTTAAAATTTTTGAATTTCTAATCCAAAAACTAGACACTTGGAGCTACAATTTCCTTTCTTCAAATTCCTTGTACGACTATTCCTCTCAAAGTTACGGCATGTTGAAAATTGCCGAAAAATTTGGAATTTTTTTTGATCCTTTAATTTTTCCAGTAGTGTAATTCAGTTTCTGAACGTCAAATCGAAATGAAATGTAAACACGACGCATCGAGTCACTAAACACTAACAGGCGATGTTGCCAAATCGACAGAATTGTCTGTAACAGACGCTAGCTGTAAGTATCAGAGTAAGGAGAGGTTAGCCAATTATCCCAATACGGAATAAAGATACGGCACGAGTTGGCAACGCCGCAATGTTGTTCGAGTGCATTAACAGATTCTACTTGGCGTGAAGGCATTCTAGGTTTACTTTTTACTCTGAGGTACCAACTTCATCCTGAATTATGTCATTATATCATCTAATGAAACGTTCTTACTCAAAAAACCACTATATCAATTGTTTATAGATAACTCCTTTGAAGGATCACGTTTAATCACCAAACACCCTGTGTACCTTTTTATAACCCAATATTTGTCAGTGCATTAGAGATATACAGATTGGAAATTCACATCTAAACATACGATATACATGCATCAGACAGAGAATTCTTCCGTCTAGTTGCACAGATGAATATTCGAGATAATCAAGTGCTGTAACTGATGAATTCCGTTAACTTATTGAAATATTCTAGTCTTGTCTCTGTCTTATCGCAGTATGGTAGGGAACCTGCAGTACACGTATAGAATTATTTAATTTGTCAGGCTGCCCGTAATACTCGATTGAATATTTACTGTTGCCTACCATACTGAAAGAATACGACCGTTACGCCCCTCTCAACGATAAGAGAGAGACAAGACTAGAATATTGCAATAAGACAACGGAATTCAGTGTGTTACAGCACGTGATTGTCTCGATTATTCATCTGTGCAACTGGACGGAAGAATTCTCTGTCTGATGCATTGTATATCGTATGTTTAGATGTGAATTTCCAACCTGAATGTTTAATTTTGCTTGTAAACTGTTTGAAGTTTCATTTTCACAAAGTCTTTTGGAAACCAATGAACTCTAAAACATTTGTTTCAAGTTTATGTTGGAAATTCGTACCTAACCTAACCTAGATCAGAATTGACAGTGTTACACGTGTTATCTGTCAACCGAGCAATTAGCCAAGCTTTGTTAATTGATAAGGTTATGTTTTGTTGACTCTTCAGAGAAAAGACATAAAAAACAGTGTGCCAAAAGATAAACGTAACTCGTCAATAATTCTCGTAAGAAAATTATTGAGAAAAATTTCGCATCCATCGGTTTATAATTCAAAGCTTTTCCATTTTTGAGCGCTCGTGTGTGCAGGCACGTAGCTAGGGGGGCGAAGGGGCTGAAGCCCCCCCGAAATTATTAAAATGTCAATAATCATGTGTTCAGTTATACGTTGTGGCTATCATGAATTATCATTGTACTCAAGTTAGCCCCCAAAAAATGTTAGCCCTCCCCGAAAATTATTCCTGTCTACGGGCCTGCGTATGTGCTATATAGTTATACCCAAATGTCTGCAATTTCGAATTTTGAGTCGAAAATGGTCTCAAACGATAGGGTTCGACTCCCTGATGACGAATCCGTGGTCAAATTCATTCTGTCGTCCGTCCCGCCGTAGACACGATAACATTCGAAGGGATTGTCCCAGAGACTTGACTTTTCAGGGTGAGTTTTGTTCCTAAATGCCGCGGTTAAGTTCATTAACCACCCAAAATAAATTTCTTTTTTCTTAAAGTACAATAGTTTTGACGAGTTATGTTATATTTTTGGCATGCTGTATATGACAACATCTACCACTATTAAGACAATTATTTTTTTTATGATTTATAATCATTACAGCAAATATAGTGGTCAACATATAAATATTCACAAAATAACGAAATCATGATGATCTATGAAAATTTAGCAAATAAATTAAATTAATTAAATTAACTTCTGTAGTTCCTGTAAGCGGAAAACTCCAAAAATTCATCCTCCCATTATTGTCACCAAACTTTTTTTTATTTTGTTCTCTAACCTTTCTTTAACTATTTGTTTCTTGATCCCTGGATTCCTGATCCTTTTCCATGACAAACTGCAATAAAGACAGCGTTCCTTAACAAATAGCCAATAATATTGATAAAAGGAGGCTTCTTGTATTAAATTTTCTTGATTTGGTTCTTGATCACTTTTCAATAGGAAACATACTTTTGGGAGCACGTTTAACACTGATATCTTGTACCTGAGTGTAAGAGCGCTTTCATTTTGCCCAAATGTCACTATTCCGAATTTTCGTAAGTTATATCATAAGGGCATCTATTTTTTCCGAAAAATAGTTTTATTTTAACAAGAAGCATGAGTGGCACAAACGCTTTTTGTAACTCACTCACGTGACGGATCTACTCGGATCACGGACCCGGGTTCTGTGTTTACGAACACATCAGCTTAGGATTTAAAGTGACAGTCGTATCGAAAACATAACCAAACAATTTATGAGTTTATTTTTTCAATCCCAGTCTATTCTCGGATATCTCTAGCTTTGATTCATTTATTGGCTTCTGTTGAATATTTCTTATATTTCTTGTGTGCCCTTCCATGTTTTAATGTTATTTTGAGTACCTATGTTAAGAAGTAGAGAGAATTTTATTTTTTCAGTTCCTTTGCTTGGATTTATTGGCTTCTGTAAATCTTTCTTATAATTTCTGTGTGCCCTCGCATGTTCAATGTTATCTTTAAGTACCTATATTAAAGAAGTAAAGAAGGCTTTAACTTAACGCAAAAAGATCTGCATACAGAGTTATGAAGAAGTTGTTTCACATTATTTTTTCTCGGCTCAGGGACCACACATTTCACACACTGTGCCAAATTCTCTTCCTTTCCATAATTTTTAAGACTAGAATATATGAAATTACTAATAAAAGAGTAGAAGACTTATTCCTGCTTTTTCAAATAAAAAATTGAACTGCAGTGCGCATGCGGTGACTCTACGACACCTGCTCTTGTGTAGGGTTACGATAGATCACCCTGAGTCAGTGATCGAGTTAATAGCACCGTACTTTCAGAATACGGGTTGGATGTTCGGGTTAGGTAAACGAAGCGCGAAGGTCAGGGATCGAGTTAACACCGGAGTAAGTATCCGAAAACCGCCTCTTGAGTGCGATTCCAGGAATCTCAGCGTGGCTTGGCTGTCAGTGGTGATGTAGACATGGGCCTCTCTCGAGGTTCACCTAAGACAAATGTGAGAATCAATAAATCCGCATAATTAATCCGAAAATACACTATATTCAACAAAAATCATTACAAAACCAAATAGACAAAACTGAGGAATATTTTCAAAATAAAGGCCTGCTATTCTAAATTTTCCAGCTAAAGGTAAGGAAAGAAATCATCTCCTAGTAATAGTACGATAGCTCCAGTCCTCCAGGATTCATCGTCCCCTTCTACTATCATCATCGTCCTCATCATCCTCGTAAACATCATCGGAGTCAGATTCTGAGTCCGATAACAATTCACCATCCGTAAGGGCACTATTTTCTCTTCCAACCTCTCTTTAACTGTCATAATGTCTCTCTACTCTGTTTCTTCTTCCATGTCCAGCACAAGCTGTAACAAATAACAGCTTTCTTGTCAATCTGCCATGTCTCTATTCAATATATACCATTTTTGGATCGAGCCCATCTTAAATCTATTATATATGTCAATCTGACGTTTGAGGTTAGAATTTTGGGACCCTATACGATCAGGTTAGAT
>CM024242.1:66373513-66431860 GCA_013421045.1 Propylea japonica | reverse complement strand
TCCTATACAAAATTTTGAGGTTATAGCCTCATTGCTCTACCAATGAACGAGCACTCAAAGCAACTGCTCAGAGCTTTCTCAAATTTTTTGAATAATTTCCAGAATATAATTCCGATCGTGCTGAGACTTTGCATTCATATACTTAGCATGAATCTCAAGTCCTATACAAAATTTTGAGGTTATAGCCTCATTGCTCCACCAATGAACGAGCGCTGAAAAGCACCTGCTCAAGGCTTTCTCGAATTTTTCGAATAATTTCCAAAATATTATTCCGATCGTGCTGAGATTTTGCATGCACATATTTAGTATCAATCTCAAGTCCTATACAAAATTTTGAGGTTATAGCCTCATTGCTCCACCAATGAACGAGCGCTGAAAAGCACCTGCCCGGGGCTTTCTCAAATTTTTGAATAATTTCCAGAATATAACTCCCATCGTGCTGAGACTTTGCATTCATTTACTTAACATGAATTTCAAGTCCTAAACAAAATTTTGAGGTTATAGCATTATTGCTCCACCAATGAACGAGCACTGAAAAAAACCGGCTCAGGGTTTTCTAGAATTTTTTGAATAATTTCCAGAATATAATTCCGATCGTGCTGAGACTTTGCATTCATATAGTTAGCATGAATCTCCAGTTCTATACAAAATTTTGAGGTTATAGCCTCAATACTCCACCAATGAACGACCGCTGAAAAGCACCTGCTCAGGGCTTTCACAATTTTTTTTGAAATATTTCCAGAATATAATTCGATCGTGCTGAGATTTTGCATTCATATAGTTTAGCATGAATCTCAGTTCTATACAAAATTTTGAGGTTATAGCCTCAATACTCCACAATGAACGACCGCTGAAAAGCACCTGCTCAAGGCTTTCACAATTTTTTTTTGAATAATTTCCAGAATATAAATCCGATCGTGCTGAGACTTTGCATTCATATAGTTAGCATGAATCTCCAGTTCTATACAAAATTTGAGGTTATAGCCTCAATACTCCACCAATGACACGACCGCTGAAAGCACCTGCTCAAGGCTTTCACAATTTTTTTGAATAATTTCCAGAATATAATTCCGATCGTGCTGAGATTTTGCATTCATATAGTTAGCATGAATCTCAAGTCCTATACAAAATTTTAAGGTTATAGCCTCAATGCTCCACCAATGAACGACCGCTGAAAAGCACCTGCTCAAGGCTTTCACAATTTTTTTTTAATAATTTCCAGAATATAATTCGATCGTGCTGAGATGTTGCATTCATATAGTTAGCATGAATCTCAAGTCCTATACAAAATTTTAGGTTATAGCCTCAATGCTCACCAATGAACGACCGCTGAAAAGCACCTGCTCAAGGCTTTCACATTTTTTTTTGAATAATTTCCAGAATATAATTCCGATCGTGCTGAGATTTTGCATGCACATATAAGTATCAATCTCAAGTCCCATACAAAATTTTGAGGCTATAGCCTCATTGCTCCACCAATGAACGAAAGCTGAAAAGCACCTACTCAGAGCTTTCTCAAATTTTCGAATAATTTCCAAAAATATAATTCCGATCGTGCTGAGATTTGCATTCATATACTTAGTATGAATCTCAAGCCCTATGCAAAATTTTGAGGTTATAGCCTCATTGTTTCACCAATGAACGAGCGCTGAAAAGCATCTGCTCGGACTTTTATCAAATTTTTTAAATAATTTCCAGAATATAATTCCGATCATGCTGAGATTTCGCATTCATATACTAAGTATGAATCTCAAGCCCTATGCAAAATTTTGAGGTTATAGCCTCATTGCTCCACCAATGAACAAGCACTGAAAAGCCACCTACTCAGGGCTTTCTCAAATTTTTTGAATAATTTCCAGAATATAATTCCGATCGTGTTGAGATTTTGCATGCATATATTTAGCATGAATCTCAAGTCCTATACAAAATTTTGAGGTTATAGCCTCATTGCTCCACCAATGAACGAGCACTGAAAAGCACCGGCTCAGGGCTTTCTCAATTTTTTTGAATAATTTCCAGAATATAATTCCGATCGTGCTGAGATTTTGCATGCATATATTAAGTATGAATCTCAAGTCCTATACAAAATTTTGAGGAAGGTAACAGCCTTCATGTTCCACCAATCAACGAGCGCTCAGAAGCACTTACAAGGACTTTTTTGAATTTCCTTTAGGAACAGTTTGTATCTTCACGCCATTTTCTGCTCAAATCCGAAAATGACAAACAATTGGGCGAATAACACTATAGTTCAAGTCACAAACGCAGCTAGGGGGGGCTTTGGAGCTGCTGCCCCCCCCCAAGATTCTAAAAGTTTAAATTTTTTCTGAGTTCATTTTTTTGCAAATTTCGTATTTGTTGTATCATCAAGAATTAATCAATTCAGCCTCCCATAAAAAAAATCCTAGCTGCGCCACTGGTTTAAGAAAAACAAGAGCTCAAAAACTAAATCAAAACATTGTAAAAATCTCACCTCGCTGGAACACTCCCGAGACCAAACCCAACCTGCGGGACGCCCAAATCCGAAAAAATCTACCTGTCGCTCGCACCTGACCGTGGTGGAACTGCAGCCGTCTTAGATCCCGCAGATCGCCCTCGTCGTCCACAGCCTCTGTTGCATTCCAACATGGCGTCTTCAAAGAATGTGTGAATAAAACTGTTCGCAATGAGAATGCACTCTTCTGCACTTGTTCTTTCAACTTTACCATCAACCACCTCGGAGGATTTTCCGGTGAACCGCTAAAATCGCCAGGTCTTTAACGCTTATGCGCCTTTCCGCGAGCAGTGGCCGCCTACTTCGATGAAGTTTTTTCGGGTTTCCTTTCGGTTAAAACGGTGTTTTTCTGAGAAAATGAGTGTTGTGAATGTGATTTATAGGAGAGATGTCACATAGAGACTTCACTGAGGTGAGTTTGAGCTTTTGGGAGTTGAAGGATTTGTGGGATGGTGAGTTTGAGGATGTTTGCCTTTGTTTAGATCGCGAAACAGGCCCGATTTGCATTAGGGAGATGAAAAAACGTACATTGAGATGTTTGTGACTTGAAAGTTTCCATTTGCATTTTCGCAGCTTAAGGAAAGACTTGGAACAAAGGAAATATATTGTTTTACTCCTAATTTAGCTCTAGTTTCTTAACTTAAAGAGCTAGTTTTCTATAAACCCTTGAATGATAAAAAGGTTAAAAAAAATTTTGGAGATTCCAACACTACGTTAAGACAGAAACCTGAACACAAATTTTCAATCTATTGTGGAAATTTTCGATAATTTGTAATGAATAATATAGAATAGGTAATACACACAAGGCCCTCACACTGCGAAAAAAAAGAAGCATATTTCTAGATAAAATTCGATAAATTTTGATTGGAGATCCCAACATTACGTTAAGACAGAAACCTAAACGCAAATTGAAAATTTCAATCTATTGTGGAGAATTTTTGATAATTTGTTAATGAACAACATAGAATTAGTCAATATATCACAAAGGCTCTCTCAGTGGCAAAAAAGAAGCTGTTATATAGATAAAATTATATAAAACTTATTGGAAATCCAAACACTACGTTAAGACAGAAACCTAAACAAAAATTTTCAATTTATTGTGGAAAAATTTTCTATAATTTGTTGATGAACAATATAGAATTAGTCAATATATCACAAAGGCCCTCTCATAGGCAAAAAAGAAGCATTTGTTCCAGATAAAATTCAATAAAACTTTATTCGAGATTCCAACAGTAGGTTAAGACAGAAACCTCAGCATTTTAAAGTGAAAACGATAGGTAAAACTTCCAAAGAATTCAACATTGTCCAAAACCGTCAATTCTTTCGAAAACAGTCAATGTTAAAAATTCTATGAATACTTACCTTCAACAATGGGAACATATAATGGGCTCCTTCCTCTAGAATAATAATAAGGTGAAACGAACACGAATTTGAAAGCAACCATGTCTTTCTTTTGACAAAAATATTCCAGAAATACTTCTTATTATAGAGGGTTATAACTGAAACATCAAAAGCAAATTGAATGGTTGCATGAACATTAGATTTATATCAAAATATATAAAAATATTCAGTAAAGAAAAGCAATATGAAAAGATCTTAACTACAAAAACTAAGACCGTTAAAATAAAAAAAATATTTGTGATATTTCTTGATTGTTTTATTAATTAAAAGGAAAATTCAATACTTTATTAATGACTTACGCTTATGATTCACTAGACAATTATTATGTTCTTCTGATATACGTATTCGTTAGTGTTTTTTATTTTATTGAAGCCTTGAAGCGAACACAGACAATGAAACTTCTTATTCTATTTTATTTTATTTTGAAGAGATTAAACATAACATTGTAGAGATTCAGTATAATTCATTTCAACTAGAAAATTGTCGATTCCGATCTGAAAAAACTAGCTAAATACCGCAAAATAATGTTCATCCATTGTACAGTTTAATTAATTTCTAATTATGAAAGTTAAGTATAGGTTCGATACCAACTCGTAAATCAAATCATAATAATGGGAAGTTATATTGTATTCTAGTTTGTACCTGTCTGACTCAGTGGCAAGAATTAATAATTTACGAGTTGAAAATGATTGAAACCTTCTCTTAGATTGAGAAAGAATCACAAAAAACTTACAGAAATAATTACAAACAGAAAAGATATAATAGAAGAATAAAAAATTCGCAATTGATTTCTACTGATTCAATACATATACAATAGAGAAATCAGTCTTATTCTGTGAATTGATACTTTATGTGTTGAAAATAAATTAAAACCCCTCTGTGATATTTAAGAAAGAATTACGAAAAAAATTACAGACAGAAGATACCTATGATTGTAAAGAATTTGGGATTGATTTCTACCGATTCAATGCACGAATAGAGAAATCTGAGAGTGGGATATTTGAATTTGAATAGAGTTTGAGTTAGGCAAGTGTTTAGAAATCGTCCGCGACAAAATGATGTATTTCGCAATATGATAATGAAAGAGAAACTTTATAAATACTGCATCATAAAGACCCAACTGCGTGGAGATTTACAACTCATAGTTTGACCTAATCAAGACAATATTGAAAAAGAAATTATAGAGAAAATATCTTTCAATGTATGGGTTCATGTACAGAGTAAAAAATTGGCCAAATTTGTGATAACACAACTCACTATAGAGAAAAAGTATTTTACTGGCAACTTACCGAATCGAAAGAATATATTCTAAGACTTCTAAGACGTCTTATATAAACTCTTCTGACTTCATATCAAAGCTTTCCTAGATTTTCTTACAGTGGGAATCCAAAGAATTCACTAATAATATAATAATGTTCGAAAAAAGTGTATAATTTAGAAAAAGTAGAAATTCTATGATTCTGATTATGCGATCGTCTTGAAATTTTGAATGAACATTCAGTATAAAAATCTTCACTTTCAAAATTAATTCACTCAAATCGTATACAGTGGAACTTCCTATAACGAAAGCGCTAAATCCGTAAAAAAATTCGTTATAAGAATTTTGTAATACAGAAAATTTGTTTCTATAGTCGGCAATGTCGCGGTCGACTTCACTGATAAATTTAAGTTTATCATTTAAATTTAAGCACTTCATTTTAGACATTTTCGCACAACTTTTACACTAGCGTAATGGTTAGATTGAAACCAAACAGCCAGGGGTGTATTTAAAACTGTTTCAGAAGGATCTCTCTGCCCGCCGTAATGATTTAATTTAAGGTCGGGATTTATTACGTACGTCCGGAAAAATTTCTCAAAAAAACCCACCATATACCTTCTTACCAATGCCTATCAAAGAGTGATGTTCTTTTAATATTTCGTTATAGAAAGAACTAGCAGACCCAACAGACGTTGTTCTGTATACACAAAAATTCATTTAATTCGATCCAGCCCTTTAGTTGCAGAGTAGATGAATAACCTGAATAATGACTACAGCGCCATCTGTTGATTTGATTTGTGATCATAAACATACGGGCATCGGCAATCCAAACTACACTACCCGCCTAGTGCTACCTCGGAGACGCATTTTGGTGCGATTTCATCTTCAACCTGCCATACCTTTTGATGTATTCATCATAATTGAATGATGTAAAAGGCAATTTCGTTCTAATTAAATACTGGGTATGAACGACGTATTTAATTGGATAAGGATCAATAGCGTATTCATAAAAAAATACTCCCAAATATGCATAATTTTGAGAAACATTCTAATACCTTTAAAAGGTGATACCGAGTGAACCTTGAAAGATAGATATATGCTATCCCGGAATTTTTTGTAGAACTATTGAAGAGGTAAATTTCGTCATACATTGTTTCCATGTACGTCTTACGGTTTTTGCAGCGCACCTGAAAATAGCTGATTTTGGTACTCATATTTATTATCATTGAAGTTTATAGGTTTCCTTAATTTTCTCGGGTGAAAAGTATAGCCTATGTCACTCAGGGATAGTGTAGCTTTCTAAGGGTGAAGGAATTATTGAAATCGGTCTAGTAGCTTATGAGTTAACTCGTATCAACGCCACAAACACACACAAACCCACAAACATACAAATCTTTCCTCTTTATAATATTAGTATAGATTTACTTCGTTTTAGAGAGCGTTTTTAACATGTGAATTTGGATTCAAGACATCGCTATAGGGAAGTTCCACTGCATAAAAGTTTGTTTTCTAAGATCTCTAAGAATTTCCACGTTCATGCGCACAAGCCTTAATAAATCCTATTCCGTATCTTCTCAATTTCATAGATCCCTAATAGTCAGGTCATGAATTATTGATGGCCATTTAACGCCGGTACAGTCAATCTTGATTATGTCGATAGTCCGCCTCAAATCTTTCGTGAGAATAATTGGTTTTCGCTTTTGGAGATCGCACCGTCCCCTTCCAGATAAATCTCGAGCCAAAGGTCCCGTACGGAGATACGTCGTGACGTAAGTGGGTCGATCCCCATCTAGTAAGCCTTGTAATAACAATATCTGACTGGTCGAGCTTAATGAGTTTCAAGAACGTAATTAAAAGTAGGAAAGGAATTTCTGAGCGCAGTATAGATAGATGGATACGATAGAACGTTCAATTTCCACTATGAAATTATTGGGATGGACCGAGAATAGGGCCATGGGGAAGCTCGGTTCGTCGTCTCACCAACCGTTGGTTCTTCAGATTGTTCGGTTTCGGGTCTTGAGAACTGTAATTATTAGTGAATCTTTGGATTCTCACATTAGGGAAAGTCTAGAATCGTTCGTGAGCTTCGAATAGATAAAGAGTTTTCCAATAAGAGGTGTATTTTGATATTCAAAGAAAAATTCCATTTCTCAATATAAATGATCGGATGTTTATTTCAATATAAAGAAGAAGCTATCTCGTTAATAGTGAAAAATAATATCAGGCAAATGACCACCACGACCACGCTTACAGGACCATATCCTTTTATGAAATTTTCCATGACCAAATCGCAAAGTGGCTGCCCTATGTCCTCGATAGCCTCACGAATTCCATCTTGGAGGTCTTGAATTGACTCTGGGCTATTGGCGTAGACCTTCTCTTTCATGTGGCCCCAAAGGAAGAAGTCGCAAGGTGGTTAATCGCAAGATCTCGGTGAACAATTGTGATCACCTCTTCGAGAGATAACACGGTACGGAAACTTTTCCCGCAAAAGATCAATGGTTTCGTTGAGTTCTTGTGTTAACTGAACTTTATAAGCCTTAAGACTCAAATATTTATGCAAAATACGGTGTAATGACGTTTTGTGGAATGATTAATTCAAAGAACGACGAGGGATGGACAAACCTGGGTGTTCTTCAACACTTTGGGCTACAGCAGCAATATTTTCGGCTGTTCTTAAGCGACGTGCAAGGGTTTTATTCTTCACATCACTAACTTGTCTCAACAGCTCGAATTTTTCACCAATTTCTTTATTGCGGACCGACAAGGTGCTTTCACGACGTCCCAAAAATGTTCGAGTTTTACGAACCGTCTCTGCCAAATTTTCCCCATTTTTATAGTGAATTTTAATAATTTCAAAGCGTTCTTGAATCGTGTATCGTTCCATTTTTACTAATGGCGTAGTTTCTACAGGTCAAATGTCAAAAAATGACAGTTTCAAACGTGACATCTACCGAAATAGCGGGCTATTCAAAATAACACCTCTTATTGGAAAACCCTTTAGATATTTATATGGCTTTTGCGTACTTCTTTGAATTGGCATTGAACGTTTCATTGTAAAATTTCAGCACAATCGAAATTGACTTATTCTGAATGATTCGAAAAATGGATGATTCAGAAAAATATTGAATAATAATATGGTTCTGATTACGCGACCCTCTTGAAATTTTCCATGAACATTCAGTATAAAAATCTGCATCCTCAAAATGAATTTAACTGGAATCGGATATTGTTGTGGAAATATGGGGATGTTATTGGAAAACCCTCAATATACAGTCGACAAATACCGAACAACGCTTTTCTCAAGTATATCCGCTCCAATATCAGTGCAATCAAATGAATTTTTTCTTTCTACCTACTCCCAATGGGTCTGACACAGACCATAATGGTTTTCTCAATTGATATTGTTCTTGCGGTTTAGTTACTTGGACGGATGTTGGATATAATTACAGGCCTTGGAGAGCTCAGGCCGGAAACCAACAATCTAGACCATTTTTATCGACTTATTCGATATTGCCTGAGAAAAGACGCCAACAAACAGGGATTCCTTTGTTTTCGGGAATGACCGCAAAGACGGAATTGACGCTGTGAAAAAAAGCGATGTTTTTCGATGGCCAATTTTGGTTTTTCGTCAGGTAGAATTGTAGAAGATAGTTTTGGATCTTGTAACCACAAGAATCCATATCTATCTTTTTATTTCGTTTGAGGCTACTTGGTTTTGATCGACGTTGTCAGTTTTAAATTAAGAATCTTAAACATAAAAGTTGTTCTTCATTTCAATACGCATTTCTTCTCTTACTCCTCTCTTCATACCAGCACAATTATGGTGTATGCAGAGATAATATAAAAATTTCAGAAAAACTTTGAGTAGGTGCTTTTGAGCTATTACCTCAAAATTTTTTTAAGACTTGAGATTCATGCTAAGAACATGTTTGTTCTCCAATATCTCAGACAGAACTAAACCAAATCGAAATTAAATTTTCCTGCAGTTATCGATTTTTCACGGTATTTCTCGAATAATTTTCAGAATTATATGAATAAATATTTCAAATAAAAGGTATTACTTTGTATAGCCCGCTATGTCGGTAGATGTCACGTTTGAAGCTGTCACTTTTTGACATTTGAACAGTAGAAACTACGCCATTAATAAAATGGATGGATTGCGCTATCGAGAGATGATTTATGATTTTTATGGCTGAAATTGGATAGTATTGATCTGGACATCGTTTACTTTCAACAAGAGGGCGCTTCGTGCCGCATAAGCAACGAAACCATCGATCTTTTGCGGGAAAAGTTTCTGGACAGTGTTATCCTCGAAGAGGTGATCACAATTGGCCACCGAGATCTTGTGATTTAACACCTTGCGACTTCTTCCATTGGGGCTACGTGAAAGAGAAGGTCTACGCCAATAGCCCAGCGTCGATTCAAGACCTCAAAGATGGAATTCGTGAGACTATCAAGGACATAGGGCAGCCACTTTGCGAATTGGTTTTGGAAAATTTCATTAAAAGTATATGGTCCTGTAAGCGTGGTCATGGTGGCCATTTGCCTGATGTTATTTTCCACTATTAACGGCATAGCTTCTTCTTTATATTGAAATAAACATCCGATCATTATTTTTGAAAAATGGCAGTTTTCTCCGAATATCAAAATAACACCTCTTATTGGAAAAACCTTTTGATGTGTTTGAACTCACCTATTTTTCCGACTTTCCTTTTTACCACTGATGGCACCACCAGGTCACTGTCACTAATCACTAATTTTTTCGCGGTGCAACGGCGAGATTCACTAAACAAAGTCTCTGAAGAGCAGAAGAAAATGTCTTTAGACGAGATATAACGGGCACTTGTTTCGTATATCGTATAACAATTATTAATAAATTTGAGAGAGCGAGATTATTCGTTAATAATGGATAATCGGTGATCGACACAACCTTATCGATCGATTTCGGCGTACTAATATAGTTCTTGTTTTGTTCAACCCATGTGTTAACAAAATGAATCATGCAAAGAACATCGTGAATAAGAAGAAAAATTATATAAACGTGGCAACAAAAGAATGATTCATTCTAGTTCGCGAAGAACGGAACAAGCGTTATGGAAAGAATTTAAGAAATCCCTAAGCAGGTGATTTTGAGCGCTCGTTTATTGGGGAGCAATGAGGCTGTTACCTCAAATTTTGTATAGGACTTGAAATTTATGCTAAATATATGAATGCGAAATCTCAGCACTGTCGGAATTATATTCTGGAAATTATTCAAAAAATGAATATGTAAAAAACAATTGAAAAAAAATAAATTCTATAGTTCTGATGACGCGATCCCCTTGAAATTTTGCACGAACATGCAGTATTTCAATCTTTATTCACAAAATATATTTCACCTGAATCGGAAATCTTGTTATGGAAATATAAAGATTCTTCTTTTCAATATTCCAATTGAATTCCATGGTTCTGTTAACAATATGGCCACAAAATTTGAAAGGGGCTTATTGTGAGCATCTTACATGTGGCCGCAAATTCCATTTCGATTGGTTTCGTTTTGTCTGAGATATTGAGGAACAAAAATTTCGAATGGGCATATTTCACGGAACACCCTGTACGATTCGGCTGGTTAACGAACTCAAACGCGGCATTTGGGAGCCGAACTCACCCTGAAAATCTCAAGTATCTACAACAATCCCTTCGAAAGTTATTGTGCTAACGGCCGGACGGACAGAATGGAATTTAACCACGGATTTGTCATCAGGGAGTCGAACCCCTTTCGTTTGAGACCATTTTCGGCACAAAATTCGAAATTTACAGACATTTGGGAAAAACGAAATAGATATCGATTGAAATATAATCTGGGAGGATTCTGCATTTCTAAAAAACTTTTAAGGTTTTCACTCCTAGTCTCTGAAACAGAACAAATAGACTGCAAACGAAAAAACACACAATTCCGAAGATTTTACAAGTTTGTCTGAAGAAGGTGTCTGATATAGACACCGAAACGTTACATTATCCTTTTCATTTCTTTTCTTTTTTTTAGTTTTATTGTTAGGCAACAATTTTTTCAATACCAATTTGCTCCTGACAAATTAGTGCAAAGATTTTCGCAGGAGCATTTATCTTAATTAAAATTTTTCTAACTATTTCTGTTTCAGAGAGTGGGAGTGAAAACATAAAATGTTTTTCAAAAAAACGAAGTAGCACTCGTTTAAGTAGCAATACGTGAATGATTATGTAGCTAGAACAGTTTTCAGAAAACACTCAAAATCACAATATAATAGAATAGAAATCTCAATAGAAAATTCGAATTGAGATGGTCGGAAAAATCTTGTAATCAACTCGTCATTAATCGAGCGACGAATGGTCTCGAAATATTAAAGCGTTCGCTTCGCTTACGCGTTAAAATACCTTGACCATTAGCCGCTGTCTTTAACAACCTAGTTGATTAAATAACCATCAAAATTATTGAAAAAACCGTGTAAAAATCTTCAATTAATACTTGAAACGTACCTAGGTGGAACCAGAAGGCACAAACTCAACTCTCAGCAGCAAACCGCACTCTATTTCTTGAGAAAGTTCGCCAATCAAATGCAGCCTGTCAAAATGGCGACTTTTCGACAGCTGTTGCCCTCTACACGGACGCTCTACAGTTGGACCCAACAACCACATACTCTACTCAAATAGATCTGCAGCCCGATTGAAGATGGGCCTCTTTGCTCAAGCTCTACAAGACGCCATTGCTGCCAGAGACCTATGCCCCACTTGGCCTAAAGCATACTACAGGTAGGTCAAAAGAATCACCGACTCATATATGGATATTAAAATTATCTTACTTCAGACAAGGAGTAGCCCTACAATGCATGGGACGCCATGGAGAAGCCTTGGCAACCTTCAGCCAAGGTTTAGGACAAGACCCCACCTCCCAGCAACTCTTAGCAGGTCTCATAGAGGCTTCCATCAAGTCACCATTGAGGCACACCTTAGAACCTACCTTCCAACAGTTGGAAGTTATGAAACTTGACCGTAGTCCTTTCGTCTTAATATCAGTAGTAGGTCAGGAGTTACTAGCGCATGGTCTATATAACTCTGCGGTAGCAGTCTTAGAGTCAGCCTTGCGGATAGGTTCTTGTTCTTTGAAACTTAGAGGCTCAGTGTTCAGTGCTTTGAGCTCTGCTCACTGGGCTTTGAATCAACTAGATAAAGCTATAGGGTGAGTAAACATATGGGCATTGAAAAAAAACAACGATCAACACTTAAATTATTCGCAGATACATGCAGCAAGATTTGGCTATAGCTAAAAGCCTAGGAGACACTTCAGGCGAATGTAGAGCTCATGGCAACTTAGGTTCAGCATATTTTAGCCAAGGGTCATACAAGAAGCCTTAACTGCCCATCGTTATCAACTTGTGTTAGCAATGAAGTGTAAGGTATGCATCAATAACCATTTCAGTTTAAAGTTATTATTAACCAAGTGTTCTTTTATTCAAGGATACCCAAGCTGCTGCGTCAGCTCTAACATCTTTAGGTCACGTTTATACAGCTATTGGTGACTATCCAAATGCTCTAGCCTCTCACAAACAATGTGTACAGTTGGTGAAACAGATGGGTGACAAGTTACAAGAGGCTAGAGAGATTGGAAATGTAGGGGCTGTTTATCTAGCCATGGGTGACTTTGATTCAGCTGTTGACTGCCATACGCAGCACCTCAAATAGCTAAAAGACTAGGAAATCAGGTATGACATCACTATTATCCAATATTGACACATTTAATACCTTCAACATTATTTGATTCAGGTTGAAGAAGCTAGAGCTTATAGCAACTTAGGATCAAGTCACCATTATAAACGAAACTTTTCGCAAGCTATAGTATACCACGAGAAGGTTTTAAGGTTAGCCCAAGCTATTGGAGACAAGTGAGCGCAGAAATACATTTCTGTTAATAACAATGCCATTGTATATCTTAAATTTTAGATCTGTAGAGTCAAGAGCTTATGCTGGATTGGGACATGCTTCTAGATGCGCTGGTGACTTCGTCCAAGCCAAACAATGGCATGAAAGACAGTTAGATGTCGCTCTTTCTACCAGAGATAAAGTTGGGGAAGGAAGAGCTTGCTCAAATTTAGGAATAGTGTATCAGTTATTAGGTAAGTGGCTATTTTCTTCAACAATTGAAACTAAATCACTTTTTCATGCACAGGAGAATATGACGCTGCTTTGAAGCTTCACCAAGCCCATTTGAATATAGCTAGAAGTCTTCAGGACAGAGCTGGCATGGGTAGAGCTTATGGCAACATTGGTAACGCATACTCTGCAGCTGGATTTTATGAGTCTGCCATAAAATATCATAAGCAAGAATTGACCATAAGCAAAGAAGTGCATGACAGAAGCTCTGAAGCAAGCACCCATGGTAACTTAGCTGTAGCTTATCAAGCTCTAGGAGCTCATGATATGGCACTACTGCACTATAGAGCCCACTTAGGTATAGCAAGAGAGTTGAAAGACGCTGCAGGAGAAGCTTGCGCTTTATTAAACTTGGCAAACTGCTTAAGTTCACGCTCAGAGTTCTCAGAAGCGATTCCTTATTACGAACAGTATCTAATGTTGTCACAGGAGTTAGCAGACGTCGAAGGAGAAGCCAAAGCTTGCCATTTCTTAGGTTACGCTCATTATTGTATAGGAAATTATAGAGAAGCTGTAAGGTACTACGACCAGGACCTAGCTTTAGCCAAAGATTTGCAAGACAAAATGAATATGGGTCGAGCATATTGCAATCTAGGTCTTGCACACTTAGCTCTAGGCCAACTAGATACAGCATTAGAATGCCAAAAATACTTTTTAGCGATAGCACATATGACTAACAACTCTTCAGGTAAATTCAGAGCTCTTGGGAACATAGGCGACGTACTGATCAAGATGAACGAATTAGACGAAGCTATAAAGATGTATCATCGACAGCTTTCCTTAGCACGAAGTATCAGAGATAGAGAAATGGAAGCAGGTGCTTGTGGTGCCCTGGGTATGGCTCATAGAATGGTCAAACGCTTCGATAAGGCACTAGGTAAAAAATTTAATCTTTAAACAATAGAGAAACAACTTCAATATTTACATTTTAGGTTATCACACTCAAGAATTAACATTGAGACAAGAAATGTCAGATTTACAAGGCGAATGTCGCACACACGGACACTTAGGGTCCGTGCACATGGCTCTAGGGAATTATACGCATGCCATCAAGTGTTATCAAGAGCAACTGCAAAGATCTCAGGAACTACAAGACTGCGCATTGGAAGCCCAAGCATACGGAAATTTAGGAATTACAAGGTGAAACGCGTTAAATTTTTCAAAGCAGAACAATTTAGCACTCATAATTAATTTTGCAGACTGAATATGGGACATTACGAAGATGCAATCGGGTATCTGGAGCAACAATTGGCAACCCTGGAAAGACTAAGTACTCCCACAGCTCAGCTTGATAAAGGAAGAGCATTTGGTAGCCTGGGTGATTGTTACGAAGCTCTAGGAGACCCAGAAGAAGCTTCCAAGTGCCACGAACAGTACTTAGCTGTAGCCCTCAAGTTGACCAGCTCCAAAGACCAAGAAAGAGCCTACAGAGGTCTAGGTAAAACTGAAGATTACATCTGTTCAAACCAACTCATTAACTGATAGGTTTGACGAGTTTTCAAAACCACCATTGCTTTTAGGTCACTCGCAGAGATCTCTTGGTAACCTACAACAAGCTTTGGTCTGTCTGGAGAAAAGACTTGTGGTAGCTCATGAGTTAGTGGTTCCAGAAGCCAAAGCAGCTGCATATGGGGAGTTAGGACAGCTCCACGCAACACTAGGCAACTTAGAACAAGCTGTATCTTGCCTTGAGCATCAGAAAAATATAGCAAGGGAGCTAAGTGAGTATTAGTATCCATAACCAAGACAAAATATATGATTGGTTGATTTTCAGATGACAAAATTATGGAGGCAGATTCTATTTCTGGTCTGGGATATGTATACCAACAGATGGGGGAGTATATGACAGCTCTTAGGTATCATCAAAACGATCTGGAGATTGCTGAACAACTAGAGATAGCTTCCCTGCAATGTAGAGCTTGTGGAAATATAGGTAAAGTTACTGCAAGGAATTTATTTGCTGAGGTTTTATACATGTCTTTCCAGGAGCTGTATACGAAAGTATGGGAAACTTAGAACAAGCAGTTCAGTACCAAGAGCAACATTTGCAGATTGCTGCAAGTACCAACGATCAACTTGCAAAAACATTAGCCTACAGTTCTCTAGGCAGAGTTCACCAGCTTTTAGGCAATCGGAGTCAAGCTGTTGCTTACTTATCACAAGGTTTGTGCATAGCTGAAGCTTTAGGCAGAAGAGACGAAGAGGTGAGAATTAAATAAGGACTTTAATGAGCATGGTTAAACTATTCCTTTTGGTTTGTTCAGGCTAAAATACGACACAGACTTGGTTTAGCCTTATGGGCTAACGACGACCTAGAAGGAGCCCAGAAACAGCTAGAAGCCACCACACACTTACTAGAAAACATAAGAAGAGAGTCAAAAATTGTGAAAGACTATAAACTATCTCTATTCGAACTCCAATCCTCCAGTTACCAGGTTCTGGAAAGAGTTTTGATAGGTAAATATCCACAAACAATTCATTATGTAACATTAGGTACAATTTCTCAACTTGCAGAACTCAAGCGTGAAGAAGAGGCTTTGGTAGTAGCTGAAAGAGGCAGGAATAGAGCTTTCGTAGACTTCTGTTAGAAAGACAAGGCCTTTCAGAAAGTAGGAACAAAATGAAGAACGGAAGACTGGATGAATATGTGAATTCGATAGAGCAAGTCCAAGATATCGTTAACAGACAAAAAGCGTCGGTTCTATATTACAGTTTAGCTGCCGGGTATTTGTATGCCTGGTTGATCGTACCTAATAAAGGTAAATATTCTAAATTTTAACAATACAGCTGCATATTCCAATGATTCTTTATAGGTGTTGTCAAGTTTCATTCATCTTCCCTTCTCGAATCAACTGAAGACCTAGTGAAGAACTCTGATCCCATCCCAACAGGCAGTGGAAGCCTGGAAAAACTTGTATCCTCTGTAAGAGATAGCTTGGGAGTAGAAATGTCCCCCTGTACTCCAATTGCTGAAGATCAATACAATGACGATACCCTTCTGATAGAACTGGTTTCTTAAGAATGGTCAACAGGCAACACATGATGAACTCCAGTAACTATTCTTTGAGCTCTTTGTTTTCCCTGGGAAGCGTTGGTGGTTCAGTGGCTTCTCTACAGGGTTCCACAAGGTCTTCAGCGAGTGCTCAGGGTTCAACAAGAGTCAACAAAAGACAGAGCTGGAAAGGACCATCTTGTTTACACGCTCTTTACCAGCTTCTCATTCAACCCTTCGAGGAATTCTTGCCAAATAAAAGTAAGTTATAAAGAACTAGCGACCCGCTCCGGTTTCGCACGGTAATTCGATCCAAGTAAAACTGTTTAATAAAGACAGTTGCATCAAAATTTTATCATAAATTCCCTAAATTATGGCGCCTCCCGATCCTCTAAGTTAGAAAAGTGATCAAATACTAACTTGAAGTCTTAGTAACACTCAGTTAAAAAAAATGCTATGGCGTCATGCGCTTCTTGACACGATCACGCTAGATTTCCGCGGAAATGAGGTATTTTCCCGCCGTAAAAAGTAGCCTGTGTCCGTGCCTAGGATCCTATCTTTATATTAACCAAGTCTTATAAAAATCCGTTCAGACCTTAAGGCGTGAATGAGGTAAACTTTTAAAACAAACGATTAAAAATCACTAACTTAATTTTTCTGCCTACTGCCTACGCCTTAAGTACGATAGCATGAATATTAATAACCCATATCCTTTTCTAGGTTACTATCTATCACCTGACTAAATTTCGTCAAAATCCGTTCAGCCGTTTAGGCATTATAGAGCAAAACTCCCAGCAAAAACCATGAAAAAAATCACTAACTCAATTCAGTTTCTGCCTACTTCCTAACCCCTAAGTACGATGACGTGATCATTTTGATCTTATATCCTTTTTTAGGTAACCATCTATTACCTTACTAAATTTCATCAAAATCTGTTCAGCCGTTTAGACGTGAAAGAGCAAAAGTCCCAACAAAAACGACTAAAAATCGCTAACTCAATTTAGTTATCTGCCTACTGCCTACTCCCTAAGAACGATGGCGTGATTATTTATAGCATATGACCATTTCTAGGTTATCATCTATCAGCATACCAAATTTCATCAAAATCGTTCAGCCGTTTAGGCGTGAAAGAGTAACAGACAGACAGACAGACATTTATAATATTAGTATGGATTGTTTAACCCCATTACCCTCTAATGTTTGTAACCTTCTTTAGCTTCAGCTGGCAAAGATGACACAAATCGCAGAGAGTTAATACTGGTACTAGAGGGAGACCTATTTCTTGTACCTTTTCCGGTACTGAGGTCGGGATCAGATAATTCTGAGTACCTCTGCGAAAGGTTTTCTCTATTGGTCATACCCAATCTGACAACACTGCGATCCACTAGGCTCAAAAAGAAAGATCCAGAGCAGAGTGTGAGAAGCTTGATAGTTGGTAATCCTAAATTGCCTTCAGCCATCGTCAACCATTACGGTTGGAAAGACATACCACAGTCCGAACACGAGGCTACCATGGTTGCTGAGCTTCTTCAGAGCCAGGTACTCCTAGGAAGCATGGCTACCAAAGAACAAGTGTTGAGTCAAATGGAAGAAGCTGAATGCATGCATTCTCTACCCACGTATCCTGGAAGTTGTCTTCTTTGGTTTTGAGTCCAGGAGAGGTACGAATAATATCATACCAAAGACTCTTCTATACTGATGGACCAAATTAGCGCACCACCTAAAATTTCGTTAAATTTTAACAATGGATATCTTCTCAATCTTTAGTCGGAATTCAATGTTTTTTTCTTTCAATTGTAGCTCTGTTATTGTCGAATTTCCTCCATTAAACAGAAGTTCAAGAAATAAAATCTTCATGTTGTACAGTGCGTTTAAGTAATGTCATGTTTTATGGTCAAATTTTAACGTCTTCTGTGGGCAATGCCAGGTTGCTGAGGCATATAAAAACAATAAAGAGCTGTAGCCTAGTGTCTCTTGAGTAATTTGTTATTTTTTTTGAACAATTTATCTTGGAATATTCCAGAGATATTCAACATTCTATCACCTCTTGTTTATGCATTAGCCATGAATATCTTCGCAACCATTTGTCCGATTTGAATGAAATGCAAGATGTTATAAAAATGTGAATATCTCTAGAAGGGTACAAGTTAAATTGCTTTTTAAAAAAGCAAAATACTCAGGAAACATCAGGCTACATCACTGTATAGTTTTTAGAAGCCTCAGGTATCTGGTATTGCCCACAGAAGGCGTTAAACTGTAATGAAAAAAAAAACGAAAATTTAAACGCCCTGTACAGCATGATGCATTCAGTTCTTTGAACACCTCATTGTAGTATGATATTCGCCGATAAAAGAGCTACAAAAAAAATTAAATCGGACAAATGGTAGCGAAGATATTCATGGCTAATGCATAAAATACAAGAGGTGATAAAATGTTGAATATCTCTGGAATATTCCAAGATAAATTGTTAAAAAAAACAAATTACTCAAGAGATACTAGGCTACAACTCTCTATAGTTTTTATATGCCTCAGCAATCTGGCATTGCCCACAGAAGACGTTAAAAATTGACTATAAAACATGACATTACTTAAACGCCCTGTACAACATGAAGATTTTATTTTTTGGACTTCTGTTAATGGAGGAATTTCGACGATAACAGAGCTACAATTGAAAGAAAAAACATTGAAATCCGACTAAAGATTGGAAAGATATCAACTGTTAAAATTTAACGAAATGTTAGGTGGTGCGCTAATTTTGTCCATCAGTATATATAGTATAATCGTTAAATAACTCTTGTAGGTACTGGATCAAACTCAGTCAAAAAGACTTTACATATCAGATACCACAGAGGACGAGGAAGGAAGTGAACTATCCACAAGTGCAGAAATACCACCTCTGTCAGAATTTTTACTGAGCGCAGCAGACATTTTATCCTTGAAACTTACAGCCAAATTGGTTGTGGTGAGTTCTGATGTTTTCCTTGCAAATTTCAGTTGTTATCCGATCAAATTCCAGGTTAGTTCTTCCCATACAAGAGACCAACAAGGTTGGGCAACCTCAGATGGATTGGTAGCACTGGTTAGAGCCTTCCTGGCAGCTGGAGCTCAAGCTGTCTTGGTATCTTTATGGCCGTTCCGGACACTGCCACCAAAATACTGCTCAGGGCGTTGTATTCAGCACTTCTACAAGGAACCAGAGCTGCTAGAGCGTTAGCTGAAGCTATGCAAACAGTCCAACATACCAAACATTTCGCTCATCCTGCCAATTGGGCAGGGTTCTTTCTAGTTGGTGGCAATGTGAGGCTTTCTAATAAGGTAAGATCACTAGTGGAATCGATAACGGGTGTTCAGGTAAATATATCGAATATTTCACAGGTTGCTCTGATGGGACAAGCCCTTTGCGAGTTGCTACAAGCCCCAGAAAAATGTAGAGACGCTCTTAGAGTATCCCTTCATTTGGTGGAGAAGAGTTTGCAGAGGATACATCGTGGACAGAAGAATGCTATGTATACCACGCAAAAATCTATCGAAAATAAGGTGAGTCAAGTGTTATTTCTGTATTGCAACCTCTCATGATATGGCTCCTTTTATACAGTATGTATAAAATGTACTTATATTTGTAGGTTGGGCTCATAAATGGATGGAGAGAGCTCCTAATGTCTGTGGGCTTCCGATTCGAGCCTGCATCCAATGGCATTCCAAGCAGCGTGTTTTTCCCCCAATCAGATCCAGATGAAAGGCTTACACAATGTTCTGCTAGTCTGCAGGCCCTGCTTGCACTTAGCAGCACCTCCATACAAGCACTGTCCAAACTGACAGCAACGTCAGACGTTGCTGATGACATCATTGCAGTGATCCAATCAGCTCTATCTCAATATTCCTCGAAAAGCGCAGAACATGAGACGGTTGAAGTAGCTCTTAACGTCCGATTGTGGAGGGTACCTGGATGTCACGAGCTTCTTGCATCTCTAGGTTTTGATCTATGTGACGTTGGTCAAGATAAAGTGACCTTAAGGACTGGAAAGCAGTCTAACAGGAGAAATATACAGTTTACTCATCAGGCTTTACTGGCATTGTTTGGTATGTGTTTAAGAAAGGCCTTAGTTGTCCAATCATAAATGAATACGAGCGGATAACCAATTGCATTCAAGCGGTTTTGGTCATAAGTAATGACGTCATGAATTAGCCTTTCGACGTCATTGATTTGAACCGCAAATGACCAGACTCAAGAGCTGGGTTAAACTTCTGGTTATTAGAAAAGTAGGGTTGTACGCGGAAAATTTCAAAAGTTGTTGACTGACGAAGCATACTTGAAGATATGTATTCGTTAGCTTAGCCACGTTACGATTTATATTGAGAAAACTATTTCAACAATTTCAATTATCGCCTTAGTTTCATTCAGTTAGGTATTAAACGTATCTATTGAAATTTCTAAGTAAGGTGAAGAAATTAAGACATCCAAAAGCTTCTGACTTGTTAATATTATTTAAAATAGAATTGTCCGAAGTTCTGGAAGATTGCTGATATTGTTGAGTATAATAAAACATTCTTTCTTTACTTGGATAATAGGGAAAGCTTTGTATTACAATTAATAGCTCTCGACTGTTAGAAAAAAATTATGAATTTGTGTTTAAGTTCCCAAAAAAAGTTTTATTAATAGCAAACTTTACTGTGACGTGTGAGATTTAGCCAAATACCACAGCGATATCAATAGATGTGAATTTAAATCTATTGGATAGTGTCCTCCTGTATATTTTTCTCTTCGAATCATTTCTGTCCGAACAAAAAACTTTTTCTTGTCAAGCGGAACATTCTGAAAAACACGTTTATCGTTACATTGAATCCACGTTTCAAACAATAATATTTTGGGATGCATGGAGTTGAACTAAAAGCATAATAATTTACATTTGCAAATCGAATTTCGTATGAAACATAAAAAAATATAAGAATAACCTATATTGACAAATAACCAGAAACCGCATTCAAGCGACGAGAGCCGGTTAAAAAGGGATTAACCAAGGGCTGAACCAATGATAACTGCAGTTATTATTGGTTATCCGCTTAAAATTTATTACAGTGTCAAAACGGTTTCATTACTTACAGATACACAAGAGGCCCCGAAGAGTTTGACCATTGATTCCTCGAGCAGTTTGGAGTCGTTGGCATCAGTTGACAATGACTTCTCACACTCAGATAACGAAATGAACCTTTGTTCCACGTCACCGTCGCCCAATAAGAAGTCATCAAGAATTCCTCCTCTGATCACAAGATCTCTTATATCCAATAAACGACTAGGAGGTGCTTTCACCAGTTACGTAAGAAGAAGGGGAGAACCAGATGGCAAAACCTCTACAAACGAAAGCACAAAAACAACAACAATAGACTCTAAACCAAAGAAAACCAACGTTCTTACCAGACCTGGTGGAAATGTCTCAGACCAAGCGTTCACTCCAAGTCCTCCAGTTGTCCTACAGTCTGAAAACAGCGCCATGGCCATGTCTTTAGCTCACCAAAGTAGAATAAGAAACTTGTATTCTCAAAATGAGATGAAATCAGAACACAGACCAGATAGTTCCAGCAGTGCAAGCTCTATAACCGATTGGGACAGTGGTCTTAACACTGTCTTAAGACGCCAGAACCAATCCCATAGCCAAGCCAACATATCTCAGATGAACGTAACAAGAACTAAACCTTTGGTGGACTTGAGTATGTTCGCAAACCTTGGAACCGGTCTATTTGAGAATAGTTCCGACAGTGAGTTGGAAAAAATGGAGGCTAAATTGTTCAATAGTAGAAGCAAGATGGCGTACAAGAAGTGTAGAAATATCATATCAACTTTGGATAGGCTTAGGTGTAGATCAGAGATGAGTTCAGGCCAAACTGCTCTTCCGCAGAATCCTAGGAAGACTATTACTTTACCTAGTGAGGAAACATTACCAAGTAATGAGAGGTTGTTGTATTTTTCACCGAATGATAAGGATGTTGCTTCGAAGGTGAGTTCATTACATTATCATTATTTGCAAGTTTGAATTTATGCATATTGTATTATCTATGATATGAGGTATCAATCATTTCAATCGGATGAACAGAGTTCGATTTATTCTCAAAGAAAGATGAAAAAAGTTTCTTTCTATCTGCTACCAACTTTATTTAAAAAATTTTGAAAACGGTAGGTTATAGAGGAAAGTGGTCAATAGAGCGTTTGTAGATAATTAATTTATCTATAAAATGAGGTATCAATTATTTTAATCGGATGAACAGAGGCCGATTATTTTCAAAGAAATGAAAAAAAAAGTTTTTTCTATCTGCTACCAAGTTTATTCCAAAAATTTTAAAAAACGGTAGGTTATAGAAAAAAGTGGTCAATGGGGCGTTTGTAGAGAATTAATTCACTTATAAAATGAGGTATCAATCATTTCAATCGGATGAACAGAGGCCGATTTATTTTCAGAAAGAGAGGAAAAAAAGTTTTTTTCTATGCTACAAAGTTTATTCCGAAAATTTTGAAAACGGTAGGTTATAGAGGAAAGTGGTCAATGGAGCGTTTGCAGAGAAATGATTTATCTATAAAATGAGGCATCAATCATTATTATCGGATGAACACAGGCCGATTTATTTTCAAAGAAAAGTTTTTTTTCATCTGCTACAAAGTTTATCCCGAAAATTTTGAAAACTGTAGGTTATAGAAGAAAGTGGTCAATAGGGCGTTTGTATGGAATTAATTCATTCATAAAATGTGGTATCAATCAATGTAATCGGATGAACAGAGGCCGATTTATTTCCAAAGAAAGGTGAAAAAAAGTTTTTTTCATCTGCTACCAAGTTTATTCCAAAAATTTTGAAAACGGTAGGTTATAGAAAAAAGTGGTCAATGGGGCGTTTGTAGAGAATTGATTTACCTATAAAAAGGAGGTATCACTCAATTCAATCGGATGAACAGAGGCCGATTTATTTCCAAAGAAAGGTGAAAAAAAGTTTTTTTTCCATTTGCTACCAAGTTTATTCCGAAAATTTTGAAAACGGTAGGTTATAGAAGAAAGTGATCAATGAAGAAATTGTAGAAAATTATTTTTTTCATAAAATGAGGTATCAATCATTTCAATCGGATGAACAGGCCGATTTATTTTCAAAGAAAGATAAAAAAAGTTTTTATAAATACACTGTTGTCTAAATGATATGATGGGATGTTTGTATTTGTAAAACACTGTAGAAACACTTAACTGCCGGAAAGGCACCGCGCGAAGAAGAAGAACACTTAACTGTATTACTATTTACAGTTTATTTACACCCTAGTCAGAATTTTGTACTAGGATGTCCAGAAAAGTATCCCTCGGTTATTGTTGAAAACATTTAACGTCAGGGGACTGTTCAATTCATACTGTCTCTGTTTCAGACCCACAAAACGGTGGAAGATGACCATATACAAGAGTTCCCTAAAAAGACTGATTCCAGACCAAACTCGACAAGCATTCACGACACCATTTTGGCAACACAGCTGAGACATATAAACAGAGAACTGACACCCACCATTTCGGAAGTATACCACGAAAGGAACATAGGGCTAGGGTTGGCCCCTCCCCTTGCAAAACTACTTTTAAACCCTTCTTCAAACGCTTCCAAGGAAATAACCGATTCTGCTTTAAGATAACCCTTGGTATACTAGAAACTGGCCTCGAGGACCCAGGGAAAGGCGTTACTTGTAAACCTTGGTTAACAGAGAACGCCAGTGCTTTACAGCAAATACAGAGCTCAGACTTGACAACGGCAGATATTTTAGAGAGGGAGGTGAAGAATAAGAAAGGACTCAGGTAATTATGGAGTACCTGAATCAAGCAATGTTCTTATTTCATGACAAAGTATACAGATTTGGAAATTCACATCTGAAACATACGATATACAATGCATCAGACAGAGAATTCTTCCGTCCAGTTGCACAGATGAATAGTCGAGATAATCACGTGCTGTAACTGAATGAATTCCGTTGTCTTATTGCAATAATCTAGTCTTGTCTCTCTCTTATCGCAGTATGGTAGGGAACCTGCAGTACACGTATAGAATTATTTAATTTGTCAGGCTGCCCGTAATACTCGATTCAAGTATTTACTGTTGCCTACCATACTGAATGAATTACGCTCCTCTCAACGATAAGAGAGAGACAAGACTAGAATATTGCAATAAGACAACGGAATTCATTCAGTTACAGCACGTGATTGTCTCGACTATTCATCTGTGCAACTGGACGGAAGAATTGTCTGTCTGATGCATTGTATATCGTATGTTCCAGATGTGAATTTACCAACCTGTATGTGACTTTTTCAGGACCGAACACAAGCTGAAAGATGAAAATGACTGCAAAATACCTCCAGTTTTCGCAGACATAGCTAGAAGAGACGAAGGAGATGGTAGAAGTATAGCCGATTCGAATTGTTCAAGTTATAAGAACTCTAAGTTCGGGACATATCACTGTAACGACAAGAGCAAGCCAGTGGCAAAATCGAGGACTTCACATCCACCCGTGGCTTCACAAAGAAAGAATAAACAGACTTAAATTATGAAAAAGGACACATATCTTCCAAGTATTACTTGTAAATAATATATATTTCGATGGAAAATTAGCCTTTGTAGAATGTTGAGTATGCTGCAATTGTAAAAGATACTATTTATTGAACATAAAAATAATTGTTGTTAACTAACATATTGAGATTTGTTTCGAAAGAATTGTGATCTATGAAAATATATAGTAAATTCGATTCTTAATCTTGATTATTTCCTCAATGCAGAATGTCCCGCATGACCAACAATATTTAACAGGCGATTCTCGAAGAAAATTCAGGGAAATGGGCAATTCTTCATACAATTGTTAAACTCCTAAAAAATTGGTTAGTAAAAAACTATGTTTTCTTTAGAAATTATATTTTCTGAATTTGAATCAGTCGAAATTGTTGAATTTATTTGTTTTTACATTCAAGGAATTATAAAAGAGTGAGAGCCAGCTTTAAAAAAGGAGATGTAATACTGATTTCTCAAACAGAAAATATACACCACCATAAAACTTCAATTCAGAAGAAACTAAAGTCTACCCAGAAATGGCGATGGTAATAGTCCATGGGCCAGCGCCTGTTTTTCATAATGATTACTAACAATCTGAATATTTGTGAGTAGCTTCGTTTTGACGAGACGCCCAACTTTTTCCTCAACGAAAATTCTCGATAGTGAGGGTTAATACAGTATGGAGGCGTCAAAAGTGTTGATTATGTGAATGTTCAAATTTTATTACTAACAGCACCTTTATAAATTAAATCTCGAAACAATTTTATCACAAATTGAAAAAAATAATTGTCCTACAAAAATGATGATTCTATCAAAGAGTCCCCCACTCCCAACATATATCAACAACTAGGTCTAAAAAAATTATTACTAACCGGCTGATTTTTTCACTGTTGCTTAGCAAATATTTCCTATATGAACTGGTCACATTGTCCTATAAGATGAGTGGTACGATTTTCCAGTCCTACCTCAGAAATTGTATCACAGAACCCCTATTAAAAATGATTACTAGCAATTGACAATTTCCGAGCGTAGGACTGGAAAAACGTACCACTCAATTTGTAGGACAATGTGACCAGTTCATAAAGAAAATATTTGCTAAGCAAATATCAGCAGTGAAAAAATCAGACGGTTAGTAATAATTTTTTAGACCTAGTTGTTGTTATATGTTGGGAGTGGGGCACACTCAATTTAATTTATAAAGTAGCTGTTAGTAATAAAATTTGAACATTAGCCCATTTAACACTTTTGAGGCCTCCATACTGTATTAGCCCTCACTATAGAGAATATTCGTAGAGGAAAAAGTTGGCATCTCGTCAAAATGAAGCTACTCACAAATATTCAGATTGTTAGTAATCATTATGAAAAACTGAGCTGGCCCATGGACTATAATATTTAACCTCAACGTTGCAATACTGTCATGACAGAAGTGACAATGACAATTCATATGTGACATACCGTAAGAGTGGCCAACTGCTTGAAAAACACCGAAAATTACTTCCCATTTTTTTTGTGCAATAAATCAACTTTTATTCGATATCTCGAAACTCAATCATATCCTGGAAATTTTAGATTTCACAAATGACGGTCGGGATTTCAATAAATTCTTTATTCTTATGTTTTGAGCATTGGCATTGAACTCACTCCAAGAGGTGATGTTTAACCTAAATTTCTTTGTTCGACACATCACACGAAAACAGGAAAATCAATTAAATCTTAATAGGCTTTTGTGGCATCTAATATTTCCAAGATATGCTTATCGTGTTTCAAGCTATTGAATAAAAGTTGATTTATTGCACAAAAAAAAGTGTTTTTTAAGCATTTGGCCACTTTATGGTCCTCATCTATCGTACTCAGTAGTAGACTTTTACTTAAAAATTTTAACTCAAGTTTTATGCGGGATGATAAAAATACATAACGAAAAGTACTTGCAAAATAATCGAAAAAGGTTTTAAAGACCATTTCAACCGATGATCTCTCTGTTTAATAATAATCCATCATGTCGTCATAGTCGTGTAGCATGTCTATAATTATATCATTTACGTCTTCATCAACGTATTCCTCATCTTCTTCAGGTTCCGACCAATCGTTATAGTCATCCGAATCACTCACTAACTCTGGGGGGCTGTCCGATACTGATATTGTGCTCATGTCCTGAATAACAATGGGGGCTGTCGATGAAGAAACCGTGGGCTGTTTAAGTGATTCGATCATTTTTAACCTCTCCTGGATATGCTCTAGCCTTAGTTTTCTTTCGTCTTGGTCCAACGTACATACAACCTGGAACGAATCGATGTATGTCTAATTCTAAGAGAAAATATACCAACATCAGAGTAAGAAGTAAACATAGAGACGCCCCTAAGCGTGAATATTATTGCATTGTAATTGTGTCATAGCTATAATTACCGAAATACTCTCAAGCAACAATAAACCTTCAACAAATCAGTAAAATAATTTAGTTTTTGAACGTCAAATCGAAATGAAAATGTGAACACGACGCTTCGAGTAACTAAACACTAACAGGCGATGTTGCCAAACCGACAGAATTGTCTGTAATACACGCTAGCCGTTAGTATCAGAGTAGGGGGCGGTAAACTACACTGCTCAACAATTGATAGGAATCACTTACTTGTTCTACATTTATTTCTGAAATAATCGCTCCAAGATTATAAATTTAGTCAGATATCAGAGTATTTTTAGTTGATAATATGGTTCACTTGAGAAAAAAATGAAAAAATGGAAAGTTGGAGAGAAAAAAAGACTTTATTAGTAACACTCAAGATTCTGTGTTTGAATAACATAAAATTTTATGATGAAACCACAAGAAGGCTGAAGTTTTGGTTAAGCTAGTACCTAGTTGGTCCCACACAAGCTCGTCTGAAGCATTCTACCCTACGAGGCATACTTTCGATCAAACGATTTATAAAATTTTGGGCAAATTCGTCCAAATATCCCGTAAAGCGTTAGAAAGGTCCTCCAGGTTATTGATCGGTTGTTCTAAGGTTGACAATTGTCTAGACATCTCAGACCAGACATGTTCGATGCAATTCATGTCTGGAGAGCGAGGTGGCCATTCCATCCTATCAATAGCATGAGTTTCTAGCGCTTCATTAACCAGACGACTACGGTGTGGACGGGCATTATCGTCAATCAAAATGAAATTCTCGCCCACGGCAGCCGCAAACAGAACAATTATGGGTTCAATAACCATATTGTGATATCTCTGGCTGGTCATGGTGGTGTTCTGCAGAACAACCAACTCTGTGCGTTGGTTCAAACAAATGCCTCCCCATACACTATAGAAAAAACAGATTTAATAACAGATACTACATTGCTTTTCACTCCACCTGTAACAGTCTACAGATAATAATCGATTTTGTGAACAAGAGCCGATGAAGTGAGGAAGACTTTGATATAATCAACTCAAAACATCTTACTTTTTCCTTAGAGAACATAATATAATGTACAGATATTCACGAGATAACTTGAAAAAAATACAAATGAAGAGAAGTTCATAAGTGATCCCTAGCAATTGTTGATCAGTGTAATTATCTCAATACGGAATAAAGATACGGCACGAGTTGGCAACGCCGCAATGTTGTTCGCGTGCATCAACAGATTCTACTTGGCTGCATGAAGGCATCTCTAGGTTTACTTTTTACTCTGAAGTACCACTTTATCCTGAATTATGTCGTTATATCATCTAATGAAACGTTCTTACTCAAAAAACCACTATAACTCAATTTTTTTATAGATAACTCCTTTGAAGGATCACGTTTAATCACCAAACACCCTGTGTACCTTTTATAACCCAATATTTATCAGTGCATTAGAGATATACAGGTTTGTAAATTCACATCTGGAACATACGATATACAATGCATCAGACAGAGAATTCTTCCCTCCAGTTGCACAGATGTATAGTCGAGATAATCAAGTGCTGTAACTGAATGAATTCCGTTGTCTTATTGCAATAACCTAGTCTTGTCTCTCTCTTATCGCTGTATGGTAGGGAATCTGCAGTACACGTATAGAACTATTTTATTTGTCAGGCTGCCTGTAATACTCGATTCAAGAATTTACTGGTGTCTACTATACTAAATGAATTACGCTCCTCTCAACGATAAGAGAGAGAGACAAGACTAGAATATTGCAACGGAATTCAGTGTGTTCAGCACGTGATTGTCTCGACTATTCATCTGTGCAACTGGACGGAAGAATTCTCTGTCTGATGCATTGTAAATCGTATGTTTCAGATGTGAATTTCCAAACCTAAATGTTTAATTTTGCTTGTGAACTGTTTGAAGTTTAATCTTCACGAAGTGTTTTGAAAACTAATGAACTCTAAACATTTATTTAGAGTTTATGTTGGAAATTCGTACTTAACCTAACCTAGATCAGAATTGACAGTACTTTAACGTGATATCTGTCAACCGAGCAAGTAGCCAAGCTTTGTTAATTGATAAGGTAATGTTTCGTTGACTCTTCAGAGTAGAGACATTAAATACAGCGTGCCAAAAGACAAACGTAACTCGTCAATAATTCTTGTATGAAGAATTGTCGAGAAAAATCCTCGAATCCATCGTTTTATAATTTCAAAAGCTTTTTCCATTTTGAGCGCTCGTGTGTGCTATATCGTTCTACCTAATGTCTGTAATTTTCGAATTCTGAGTCGAAAATGGTCTCAAACGATAGGGTTAGACTCCCTGATGACGAATCCGTGGCAAATTCAATTCTGTCCGTCCGTCCCGCCGTAAACACGATAACATTCGAAGGTATTGTCCTAGAGACTTGAAATTTTAAGGGTGAGTTCGGTTCCCAAATGCCGCGGTTAAGTTCATTAACCAGCCAAAATAAATTTCTTTATTCTTAAAGTACAATAGTTTTTTGACGAGTTATGTTATATTTTGGCATGCTGTATATGACAACATTCTACGACTATTAAAGACAATTATTATTTTTTATGAGTTATAATCATTACAGCAAATATAGTAGGTCGACATATAAAATATTCACAGAATAACGAAATCATGATGATCTATGAAAATTTAGCAAATAAATTAAATTGATTAAATTAACTTCTGTCGTTCCTGTAAGTGGAAACTCCAAAAAATTCATCCTCCCATTATTGTCACCAAACTTTGTTTATTTTGTTCTTCTAACCTTTCTTTAACTATTTGTTTCCTTTGATCCCTGGATTCCTGATCCTTTTCCATGACAAACTGCAATAAAGACAGCATTCCTTAACAAATAGCCAATAATATCGATAATAAGGAGGCTTCTTGTTCTTGTGGAATTTTCTTGATTTGGTTCTTGATTACTTTTCAATAGGAAACATATTGGGATCACATTTTACACTGATATCTTACCCCGAGTGGAAGAGCGCTTTCATTTTGCCCAAATGTCTGCTATTTCCGAATTTTCGTAAGTAATATATCATAAGGGCATCTGCTTTTTCCGCAAAATAGTTATTTAACAAGAAGCATGAGTGGCACAAACGCTTTTTGTAACTCAGCGCTACTAACTCGATCCATGGGGTCACGTGACGGATCTACTCGGATCACGGACCGGGTTCTGTGTTTACGAACACATCAGGCTTAGGATTTTAAGTGACAGTCGTATCAAAAACATAACCAAATAATTTATGAACTTATTTTTTCAACCCAGTCCCTATTCTCGGATTATCTCTAGCTTTGATTCCATTTATTGGTTTCTGTTGAATATTTCTTATAATTTCTTTCTTGTGTGCCCTTTCATGTTTAATTTTATTCTTGAGTACCTAGAGTTAAAGAAGTAGAAATTTATTTTTTCAGTTCCTTTGCTTGGATTTATTGGCTCTGTAAAATCTTTCTTATAATTTCTGGTGTGCCCTCGCATGTTCAATGTTATCTTTGAGTACCTATATTAAAGAAGTACAGAAGGCTTTAACTTTAACGCAAAAAGATCTGCATACAGAGTTATGAATAAGTTGTTTCACATTATTTTCTCGGCCCAGGGAACCACACATTTCACACTGTGCCAAATTCTCTTCTCTTTCCATAATTTTTAAGACTAGAATATATGAAATTACTAATAAAAGAGTAGAAGACTTATTCCTGCCTTTTTCAAATAAAAATTGAATTGCAGTGCGCATGCGGTGACTCTACGACCCCTCCTCTTGTAGGGTTACGATAGATCACCCTGAGTCAGTGATCGAGTTAATAGCACCGTACTTTCCGAACACGGGTTGGATGTTCGGGTTAGGTAAACGAACGCGAAGGTTAGGGATCGAGTTAACCCGATTAAGTATTCGAAAACGCCTTCTTGAGTGCGATTCCAGAATCTCAGCGTGGCTTGGCTGTCAGTGGTGATGTAGACATGACCCCTCGAGGTTCACCCTTAAGACAAAAGTGAAAACCAAAGAATCTCATAAGTTATCCGAAAATACACTATATTCAACAAAAATCATTACAAAACATCAAATAGGTAGACAAAACTGAAGAATATTTTCAAAATAAAGGCCTGCTATTCTAAATTTTCACAGCTAAAGGTAAGGAAAGAAATCATCTCCTAGTAATATGTACGATAGCTCCAGTCTTCCAGGATTCATCGTCCTCTTCTAAATATTCACCATCGTCCTCATCTTCCTCGTAAACATCATCGGAGTCAGATTCTGAGGATTCCGATAACAATTCACCATCTGTTAAGGCAACCATTTTCTCTTCCAACCTCTCTTTAACTGTCATATGTCTCTCTACTCTGTATCTCTTCTTCCATGTCCAGCACAAGCTGTAACAAATAACAGCTTTCTTGTCAATCTGCCAAGTCTTTTATTCGATATATACCATTTTTTGGATCGACCAATCTTAAATCTATTATATATTGTCAATCTGACGTTTGAGGTTAGAATTTTGGGGCCCTATACGATCAGGTTTAGATTGTTTTTTTGTGTCGACTCCTGATACCCCTTTCTCACAACTGAAGGCTGAACTTTTTGCTTCACTTGTTCATAGCTGGCAGTATTCATACACTTCCATAAAAAAACCCTTTTCACTTATTTAGGACATCTTTCTTTCATTCTATGGCCAGATTCGTAGCCGCGACCCAGAGCATAGAAGCCGAACTCGTTACCGCTCAGTATTAATGTTATGTTATCCTGCTTTTAATACATTCTGATGTTGTTCGAGTTGATTCAAACAGGAGAATGAACTTCATTTATCAATAAAATGAAACCTAGAACTATCAGGATGTACAAATACGAATTATCGTTCTTCTAATATGAATATACGTGACACTGCTTCTGAGTCATATGATGATTACGACAGAAATCTACAGATTTGGAAATTCACATTGAAAACATACGATATACAATGCATCAGATAGAGAATTCTTCCGTCTAGCTGCACAGATGAATTGTCGAGATAATCACGTGCTGTAACTGAATGAATTCTGTTGTCTTATTGCAATAATCTAGTCTTGTCTCACTCTTATCGCAGTATGGTAGGGGTCCTGCAGTACACGTATAGAATTATTTAATTTGTCAGGCTGCCCGTAATACTCGATTCAAGTATTTACTGTTGCCTACCATACTGAATGAATTACGCTCCTCTCAACGATAAGAGAGAGACAGGACTAGAATATTGCAATAAGACAACGGAATTCATTCACTTACAGCACGTGATTGTCTCGACTATTCATCTGTGCAACTGGACGGAAGAATTCTCTGTCTGACGCATTGTATATCGTATGTTTTAGATGTGAATTTTACAAACCTGTATAATATGGACATGTCAATTACATATCAAGTCAAAGAAGATTGTCACAGAGAATTTTTAGATCCAAATCAGCATTACGAGACAGAAAATTCATTTTTTTTTAATATTCTAGTGCTACTATTCTGACGAAATTCAGCTGAAGTATGCGCGTGGCTGTCTTAACCCTAATATCAAGTTTGATATTGATCGGATCAGCGATTTAGCTAATATTTAAAAATCATTGAGACGAAGTTTAAGTGATAATAACTCCCAACCAATAAACCAATTTTCACTATTTTTGGGAGCATAGAGATATTAGTTGTCCCAAATCTAACCGTAAAATTTTCGAGGCCCCAACAGATTCCGTTTGAGAGTTACACAACAACCAGAAATTTATCGGTTTACCACGCACAGACAAAATATTTTTTCTAAATTTCTAATGGCACTCTCCTCACGAATTTTGCGGAAGTTTGTACGTCATTATGTGCTTTCAAAATACCAAATTTCGAAACTATCTAATGTGTAGTTTCGAAAATATCGGGAAAATAATAGCAAATTTCAAATGTCAATAACTTCGAAACCACTGGACCGATTTGGTCTGTTAACGAACTCAATCGCGGCATTTGGAACTCGACTCAACTCTCCAAATTTCAGAACCCAAACTTAATCCGTTCGAGAGTTAATCGTGTTCACGACCAGACGGAACCGTCATTGACCACGAATTCTTTATCAGTGAGTCCAACGAGTCGTTTGAGACCACCCTCAGCCCAAGATTCGACAAATACAGACATTTGGGCAGAATGATTGCATGCTGTACGCCTAGGAACAAGCGCGAAAAACGTTCAACGATTGCACACTTGAAAATATAACATGTGTCTATAATATTTCAGTTTTTTGTCCATATATTCAATGCACATAAAGATTTTGATCTTTAAGATCAGATAATTAATTTATAGAATTATAAATCACACAGTTTAATTACTTTATAAAATGCATTAAGAAAAAATATTGTTAAGAAGTCACTGAACAGATCCAGTTAAAGTTCAATTGTGAAAAATGCTGCAAATTACATAAAAATGGATAAATACAGTGGAACTTTCCTATAACAAACGTCTATATAACGAATTTCGTACAAGACATTGCACCTTGAATAAAAATTCCATGTGAAAATACCCTCTAAAACGAATTAATTCTCTCTATAACGAATCTCCAAAACTATCACTCTTTTAATGGGTATTGGTGAGAAAGTATAAGGGTGGGTTTTTTTCCGAAATTTTCCGGACATACGTAATAAATCCCGATCTTTAACTAAATCATTACGGCGGGCAGAGAGATCCTTCTGAACAGTTTTAAATACACCCCTGGCTGTTTGGTTTCAATCTAACCATTACGAGTGTGAAAAGTTGTGCGAAAATGTCTAAAAAGAAGTGCTTATGTTTGAATGTTAAACTTAAATTTATCAGTGAAGTCGACCGCGACATTGCTGACTATAGAAACAAATTTCTGTATAACGAATTTCTTTATAACTAATTTTTTTGCGGATTTAGCGCTTTCGTTATAGGGAAGTTCCACTGTTTTTGGTATTTGGGGTCCAGCAGATGTCGACCAGATTTTGGTGTCATTGTAATTATTTTGGCCTCCTGAACTATATTAGTGGAACCAAAAGGTGGCAGTCTGTCTCAGTTTGAAAAATATGGGCCCCCAAAGTTCCATCTTCAAGTCGCTTTTTCCACTATGAACACACAGAATTACTGCTCCAATTTAGTCTACAAATTACCTTTGAACATTCACATAACGATTCTATTAGTTTCATTTCAGGTTTATTCAATAATTAATGCAAAAATATCGAAATTCTAAAAGTACCATATCCACAAATTTTTTTTATCTGTGTAATTTGTGTTGCCTACCCATGTTACTATTCTGTGTTCTCTGAATCGACATTTTGTATGAAACTCTATGACTAGGACGCTTTTAGGTTAAGATGGAACCATAGAATTTATAACTCACTTCTTTGTTTACTAAATCTATGGATGGAACTTTTATGAAAAATAAAAATGGCACATGTGTGTGACACTTTTTATGAAAATTGTGAGTTTTTGCCCCAAACGCCCGACATCCCTACAATAGTGGAAAAAATGACTTGGGAATGGAACTTTTGAGCCCCATATTTTCTAAACAAAGACAACACACCGTCACTAATGTGTTCAGGGAGTCCCAATGAACATAATAACACCAAAATCTGATCAATACCTACTTGAAATTCAAATACTATCATATTCTACTAAACCGATAGAGTGTTTTCCTACAGACATCCCAACAAAATCATTTTTACGAACCCTTCCCCTGCTAACTTCCCTACGAAACGAAATTTAAAAAAACTCACCTTTTCTATGATATTGTCTAACGCAATCGACGGAGATATAAACTTAATGGTTCCCTGCATATCGGACAGTAGTTCCTTTGGCTTTTCCATTTAAGTATACACGAATTGCAGAACGAATGAGAGCAATTTAACGTCACAGCCTTGATGAAAAGTTCTTGGCAAACGCTACACTCTAGTTCCTCTTTAAAATTATCACTACAATTACTTGTCGGTTTATCTTCCGTTTTGTTCTTTTTAGGACTTTCCTCGACCCCTGGCGATCTGTCCCTCTTCAAGCTCTGAACTGCTTGTGGTAACGGAGACTGAGGTAGTTGAGGAAGTTGCAGAACGAGCACAACTTATTGCGAAATTACCTTCTAGAACAAAGAACAAAACGAATTAATCAAAATCGAATGCAGTACATAAATCAATTTCAAGCGGATAACCATAATAACTGCGGTTATCATTTGTTTCAGCCCCTGGTTATTCATTTTTTGTCCTAGAATGAATAACCGGCCTCGGCTCTCGAATGCGGTTCTGGTTATTTGTCAATATAGGTTATTTTTTATTTTTTTATGTTTTAAAGCCATAAATACAAAATTCAATTTGCAAATATAAATTACTAGCGACCCGCCCCGCTTCGCACGGTAATATCTTCGAAAATTTTCACTTAAATCATACGTCTGAATAGTCTGAGTTTTGGTACTTCCTACCCTATAAGTTGAGTAGTGTGATGAAATGTCGCTAAGTTTCGATCCATAAAGATAGTTGCATCAAAATTTATATCATAAATTCCCTAAATTATGGCGCCTACCGACCCTCTAAGTTAGAAGTGATCAAATACTAACTTGAAGTCTTAGTTACACTCAGTTTATAAAAAATATCAAATCGTTTCAGTAGCTATAGCGTCATGCGCTTCTTGACACGATCACGCTAGATTTCCGCGGGAATGAGGTATTTTCCCGCCGTAAAAAGTAGCCTGTGTCTGTGCCTAGGATCCTATCTTTATATTACCAAGTCTTATAAAAATCCGTCAGATGTTAAGGCGTGAATGAGGTAACTTTTAAACAAACGATTAAAAATCCCTAACTTAATTAGTTTTCTGCCAACTGCCTACGCCTTAAAGTACGATAGCATGAATATTAATAGCCCATATCCTTTTCTAGGTTACTATTTATTATCTAACTAAATTTCATCAAAATCCGTTCAGCCGTTTAGGCATGATAGAGCAAAACTCCCAGCAAAAACCATAAAAATCACTAACTCAATTCAGTTTTCTGCCTACTTCCTACCCCCTAAGTACGATGACGTGATCATTATGATCTTATATCCGTTTTTAGGTAACCATCTATTACCTTACTAAATTTCATCAAAATCTGTTCAGCCGTTTAGACGTGAAAGAGCAAAAGTCCCAACAAAACGACTAAAATCACTAACTCAATTTAGTTATCTGCCTACTGCTGCCTACCCCCTAAAAACGATGGCGTGATTATTTATAGCCTATGACCATTTCTATGTTATCATCTATCACCATACCAAATTTCATCAAAATCAGTTCAGCCGTTTAGGCGTGAAAGAGTAACAGACAGACAGATAGAGTTACTTTCGCATTGTAATATTAGTATGGATTATGCTTTTCAAGTTCAACTCCATGCATCCCAAAATATTAATTTTTGAAACGTGGATTCAATGTACGATGAACATGTTTTTCAGAATGTTCCGCTTGACAATAAAAGTTTTTTTATTCTGACAGAAATGAATCGAAAAGAAAATATTAGCGAAAATATGCAGGAGGACACTACACGATAGATTTAAATTCACATGTACTGATATCTCTGTGGTATTTGGCTACATCTCACATGTAACAGTAAAGTTTGCTATTAATAAAACTTTTTTTGGGAACTTAAACACAAATTCATAATTTTTTCTAACAGTCGAGAGCTATTAATTGTAACACAAAGCGTTTCCCATTATCCAAGTGAAGAAAGAATGTTTTGTATACTCTAACAATATCAGAAATCTTTCACAACTTCAGACAATTCTATTTTAAATAATATTAAAAAGTCAGAAGCTTTTGGATGCGTTAATTGCCGAACCCAACTTGGAGATTTCAATAGATAAGTTTAATTCCTAAATTAATGAAACTAAGCCGATAATTGAAAATGTTGAAATAGTTTTTTCAATATAAATCGTAACGTGGCTAAGCTCACAAATACATATCTTCTTCAAGTATGCTTCGTCAGTCAACAACTTTTGAAATTTGCTACATAAAACCCTACTTTTCTAATAACCAGAAGTCCAACCCAGCTCTTGAGTCTTGTCATTTGCAATTCAAACCAATGACGTCAAAGGGCTAATTCATGATGTCATTACTTTGAATCAAAAATAACCAAAACCACTTTAATGCAATTGGTTATGTGCTTGAAATTGATTATAATATTTTATTGATATTTTGAAAAGCACTTGAATTACCATAATCATCTAATATTATGTTTTATATTCAAACTGAGCGTTTTTTTTTAAATAAATAAAATTTATTAAATTACAACATTTGGACAAAATGATAAGGCACTCGTTTAAGTATTGAAATCATTTTAGGTCATAATCGCTGGATCTAAATGATATTTTCTTACCTGCTGTGTTCTTCTTGCCTCTTCCTGTCCCCTTCTTTCATAACAGTGATCATTGGAACACTCGGCATGTTTTATCTCCATTTACCGTCGAAACAGTGAAAGGAAGATCCGGTGCAGCGTTAGGGCTAACAAATCTCGTGGTGCTGTATTTTTTAAAATAAACTTCAACGCTATTGGTCCTCCTCTAATTTTTATAACATCATCTCCATTTAATTTGTAGTTGTTGATCTGATTAGTCTGTCATTTATTACTGTTCCGTTTGTACTCTGAAATAAATAAAAGAAATGCTAGTAGCTGACGACACATATACATATAGCTGATTTGACCCATTATTGGTATAATTACAAGAGGATTTCTCTTCGTAGGACCAAAATAACAACTTACTTTATCTCTGAGAATCCATATACCTTCTCTCCTCTCAATACAAAGTGTATTCTTGAAACATCCAACTATTCAGAACGTAATCCGCCCGTAAACTTCGACCAAACTGTAAACTGAAAAAAGGTTCGATTTTAAAGTTTACATCACTCAATTTGGGAAACGTTCATCTTACCTTGTCTCTGGTTATTTCCACTTCCTGATCATTGCTAAGATTTTTTAAAACAGCCTTGATATTGAAAGACATAGTGACTAAATGAAGTTCAACTTTGTTATATAAATATATCTAACGCTAAACCCTAAACTTGTTCTCAAAACACTTATCACATCACATCCGACATTTATTTTTTTCTTCTGAACACCTCATTTTTGCCCATGACACATTAAACCATAGATAATAATATTTGTCTATGCATTAACACAATGACAAGTTGTCATTTATAGTTCTGTGTTCTGTTGCCTGTTTCTTCTTCTTTTGTGATCAGGAAAGTTGGAAGTTTGGAATATAATTAACAGGGTTGCCAAAAGTCACAATCAGTTTTTCTACTGAATTAAGGAATGAAATCCACCAGAATTCTACTAAAATTATTTTCACCTGAATCTACCAGATTCTACTAACTTTTTCACGTTCTGAGGGCCTATTCTTGAAAAGTGAGTGAATTATTCGAAAAATTTATTCATTTATAAAGCTTATATAGACTAGTTCACAATTTCACCACCGAGGTGCAGGTATTAAGCGGAAGGATATTTCAAGAAAATATGTAGAGGCAGCACAATCGATGAATGATTTGCGCACCCAAAGGAGTCCAACTTTACGAAATAAACTCTATAAGAGTTTATTTATCTATGATTGCGAATGTAGTGATATCCAGTACCGGATAGCCTGAACTCTACTAAAAAGTAGATTTCTACTACACTTAATCACGCTATGACTCGCATAAATCTTCCGTACCAATGACAACAGATGCGAGATGCTTAGCCTAAAATCCAGCCCTGCACAAAACCACCAGAATCCACTAGAATTACCTCGTTGCCCCCACCAGATTTCTACCAACTACCAGATTCAATTTCAGTCACTAGATCGACATCCTTTCCACCAGATTTAGTAGAAATTCTACTAAAGTGGCAACCTTGATAATTAATTGATTTATAATTGAATAAATACATTACTTGATAGACACAACTATTTTGTAGATTCCTAATGAACTGACAATTCAATATTTTGATTTCTGTAGAGTAAAATTTACTCTTGTAAATGTACGGGAATTAATTTAGGATTCTGTGTTTTTTTTAATATACAGGCTGTTTATACCAAGAGAATAACGTCATCAAACGCCAAAGAAGATTTTTTCTAGCTCATTTTGAGAAAAAAGTTCGTATAAAGTTATAGGGATGACAAATTCATGAATTAATTTCAATATATCAAAATTGACTATTGCTATTGAATTTTAATGTAAACTTTGATCTCACACCGGTATATAATTTAATTCTTCCACTCTTACTCATTGAGAGCGCGATTTGTGTTAAATATATACCTATCCAATAATTCTCTTCAAATTTCTAATGATTAATATTTAATTAATATTAAAAATGCGATTGCTATACTCTTTGCTTCAAAGTTGCGCCATGGTGACGTACGAGTAAGCATAATTAGTGGGGATGACGATTCACAATGATTTTTTTTCTGGAAATAACTGGTATTACCCTTTCAGATATAATAATATGACCATAATTACCCACCCTTAATTCAAAGCAAAAAGGTTCATTTCAGGACAGCCTGTACATATTTCGTTCCTGAATTTAGGTCACCTACCATCTCCTCATCGTCCTGAATTCTGAAATATAAAGAACCAATCTGTACACCTGTGTAGGGTGTTCAAAATTAATTCCCTGACCAACTGAAATTAATAGCTCATTCGTCATGTACTCTTCACCCGGTATATTAACAATTCTTTTATCTATTACGATACTGAAAGCGAATTCTGATATTCCAATCAAAAAGAGAGCTTTACAGGCTTCTCACGAACTTAGTCAAAACGAGAAATGGATCAAGTTTTTCATACGGAAAAAATTTGAAGAAAATACATAGAGAAAGCTTTGACAGATCTTGTAGCAGATTTATCTAGGAAATACTTGGATAAATGTCCCTATAATTACGTATGATTCCTTCAGTGAAAATAGAGAGAGTCTTCTGGTTAACAATTTGCTGCAAAAGTTCTCTTTTCCTCAAATTCACGGTGAAATACAAGATAAATCTTCTACAAAAATCTGGATTGTTAGAGTTCAACGAGACTTGTAAGGTGTACATACTTTTTGTTGAGGATGGTCATGGATACCAATAAGATTTTGGGATCTCAAAATAAGAACAAAGTGAGTTGCAGAAAATATTATGATAACAGTCTCTGGAAAAATAGCTGGGTTTCCTTTGATCTGGGTTTCCGGCCATTCGGGAATCAAAGGAAACGAAGAGGCCAATACATTTGCCAAAGAGGGCGCGATGAATGTCACTCATTGGCCCAAAATCTTCTGGGTATTGGTATGGTAATGTACCTATTAGAAGGAGTTTCTGGAGAAGGAGAAAGCCGAGAGGGAAAAACTTTGGCGGAATCTCCCAGGGATGGATCATTTCACTAAGTTCCTTCGGAACTTTGAAACAGCAAGATCTAAAAGATATCTAGATCTTGACAAGAAACAATTACACCTCCTCACTGGCTTTCTTACAGGACACTGTCACTTCAGGGAAGCATCTGTTGAGGATGGGATTATCGGACACTGACGAGTGTAGGTTCTGTGGGGAGGAGGAAGAAACCCCCATTCACCTAGTCACGGAATGCTTCGCATTGCGAGCCTGAGGAGTGAATACCTTGGGCGAGAACCTTGTAAGAGTGAGGAACTAGCCTCGTTGAAGCCTTCACAGATATTGGATTTCATCAGCTTTTTGGAACTGGAAGGCGAGCTGTGAAGGGTGTGGTCAGAACAGCTCTGTAAGAGGGCACAATAGATCTTGAAGAGGTTTATCATTATGTATACTTCCTAAAGATTATTCTTTATATTGAAAGTTGATTAATTACAGTTAATACTATACTATTTTGATATTTTTGTAGTATGTTTTTTATACCGTAGGTGATCGTAGTTACAAAATCATCCCAGTGGCGGGTACATGAGTACCTTGCCAACCGATCTTCACAAAAAATACCAAATCTTCTCATCATATCAAAATCGGAAATGGTAGTAAAATCTGGGGAGGTTAATACTTGGAAATTTTGCCCATTGCAATTTTATCTCGAAAAACTCTTTTCCAGGAAACACCTTATGTTCTTTACACCCATCAGTTGTACATAGACGCCATAGCTTCCAGCAGACATGTCGTTCTAACTTCTTGGAAAAACGGCAGGTATACCAGACCTAACCTAAATCTTTTTCCGCAAAAATTTTCCGACGGATTTGCCGGACACAGGTTCTTGATATCTTTGGCAGAATTTCCTCCATACGTTATCAAAAGGTAAGAAAAAGAAGCTAACATTCCCTTCAATGAACCTGATAAATCGATTTCAGAGGAATAGACTCTAACGATGACATAGAGTGGGATGGCCTAGAAGTGAGACTCATCAAACTTTTGGGTCGTACCTTCAATTTCACGACTGACTTTATAGAGGCTCCAAACTCTACATATAGGGTGAGTTACTCTAGACTTTACAGGTGTTAACCTTAGAATAAGTATATACGAGTATAGTCGAAAGGGGCTCACTAGGAAGGAAGAATGCGCAGTTAAGTATCTGCACGTTAGCTGTAAAGTAAACGTGTACATTCATATTTCCCACACACAGACACTTTGGCTTGTTGAGTGAAAATGTGCGACGTCGACAGAAGATTTGATGTTAATGGCAGTGGGTGTGTGTTGTTTAAGGAATGTCCGATGTATAAATAGCGAACCCGACACTGTATTGCTGAAAATATAAAACGTGCACAGACTTGTTGCCCATACACAGTCGTTCTTGGTCATTCTTCACGTACGATGAGCAATGCCACACGCCAAAAATCAAAACTATCTTGATTCCGACGGAGGACAATATATACATTATACACACACTGTTTTCACTGTACCCCGTACCACACGCATTTAAGCCTTTCGCGCTCCTTCTTAGTGAGTGGGCCCTTTAAGGTGTTAACTCATCATCAATTTTTTGCTTTAAGATCAGCAGATGCTGTAGTGAAAACAATAAGCGAAATGAAGGCAAACCTGGGCATATCAGGAGTATTCGTTTCTAGCGAAGTCATAGAAAAGGTAGATATTACCAACATGCATTACCAAGACTGTGCTGCTTTTATGACACAAACGTCAACTGCATTACCAAGGTGAGGTGTCACTCAAGCCCGGTTTGCACTGGTAGAACAAGACCTGGTAGAGTAGGTACTTACTATTTCCCTACTAGCATAATGAACCGATTGTGCTAGTGACTACTAAAGATGACACATGAGGAGGAATAGTACATTCTACTATCCCCACTTCCATAATTCTACTCTACTGGTTTACTATATCAACGTGAAAAAACCCTTGCCCGTTTTAGTAGAGGATAGTACTACCTAGTCTACCACAAAAAGTAGACAAGGAAGACGCACTATCCACTACAAAAACGTATAAGTTTTTGTTCACATTGGTATATTCAACTAGTAGAACAGAATAGAATTGTGGAAGTGAGGATAGGATACGTAGTAGAGTGTACTATTCTTCATGTGTCATCCACTCTTCTCTACCGTGTACTATCTTTAGTAATCTTCAGTCACTAGCTCAATCTATTTACGTTGTGCTAGTAGGGAAATAGCATGTACTCCACCACCGAACTCTACTATTGTAAACCGGGCTTAAAAGATGGGCGATTCAATAGGTTTAAACATCTGTTGCAGGTATAGAGCCATCATGGGTCCATTCCATTGGACTGTGTGGTTAAGTTTGACATTCGTTTACCTCTTCGCTATATTTCCCCTGATTCTCCCACAAGCATACGCTAAGGCCTCTTCTGGAAAGTCTGAGGAGATGGAAAAATGTTTTGGTATGTGTTTGGAACCTTCACCAATGCTTTCACTCAACGAAGGAGATTCGTGGACGAAATCAGACAAAATGGCTACGAAAGTTTTTATAGGTAATGTAGGATGAGATCATGGTAGTGATACAATGTGATGGTCAAGCTTCTGTCGAAGCAGTGAACCCTTATGTCATCGACTCAAAGCTAATGTGCCGAAGAAAACTCAATAAAGTAGGCAAAAAAAGAAGGTCTCTTTAATGTAGGTTCCTAGTCACTCAGGATTCGAAGGAAACGAAGGTACTCACACTCTAGCCAAAAAGGGAGCATAAAAACCACTTATAGCAGAGCACCCTTCTGTGGTATAATTACCTTTCGAACTGCAAGGTCCAAAAAGTAATAAGTCTAACATACTGCAGTTCATTGAAGTACTACTCATCAGTGCTCCGCAAAGCTTTGAGTGTGAGAATATGAATATAAGACCGTTATAAAGCCCATTTGGACATACGGAATAGAACTCTGGGGATGCACCAGCAAATCCAACATTGCAATATTACAGAGAAGCCAATATAAGATACTTCGTATGATTGCAAACGCTCCCTGGTATGTGACAAACCAAACGTTACACGAAGACCTAAAGATACCATACGTAAAGGATGTAATAAAAGAAAAAAGTGACAGCCATCACAAAAAACTGGAGGGTCAAACAAATTCCCTACTTCAACCACTTATAGAACCAGTACCAAACCGGAGACTACGACGCAAATGGCCAGCAGATCTGATGGAGAATTGAAGAGGGCTCTTATTGAAGAGAACCTTATCACACCACAGAGCCTCAAAACACTGAAGCCAGCGCCGTAGCTCATAGAACTATATTCTGATTGCTTGTAAATGATAATGCTGCTGCACCTTGACCTAAAGATCTATTGTGCTTCCGCTAGCTTTTAGCAGAGTCTCGATAAACTTTATTACTTTCCTGGCTCTGCACCTATTTCTTGTTCCGGTTTTTAAGAGAAAGGAGCCAAGATGTCGCAGCCTTATTCCAAGGACAGCTCCACATTTGCATAGCAGGTGTTCAGCTGTCTCAGTGGCATTTGGCAATAATGAAAGAACTTAGAGAAATCACTTTGCCCGTCTTTTTCTTTCGATCCTTTGCCAGGAACTGGTTTTTCCTCTTCTGTTTTCAATCTTTATCCTCCATTGTTCAATATGAATAGTTCGCTTCAATCAATTATTTTGCAGGTTTCTACTGGCTGTTCACCATCATAAATCAGCCTGTTATACAGGCTCAATCATAGCATTTGTTACATTACCTGTATATCCAGAAACTATAGACTCAGTTACTCAACTTCTGCAAGGAAGATATCGAATTGGTACTTTAGGTAAGACGAAATAATCTTGATATTCTTATGATACTTTTTTCTCTCCTCTATTTCCAGATAAGGGAGGATGGGTAAACCGATTCTCTAACTCTAGCGAAGAAATGGTGGAAAAACTAATGAGCAATCTTGATTTGGTACCAACTGTACAAGAGGGAGTGAAGAATGTGACCAAAGCTTTCTTCTGGCCTTATGCATTTTTGGGATCTAGAGCTAATTTGGACTATATTGTTCGCACGCAGTTCGTTTCGACGTGAGTTTAATAGAGATTCACTCTTTTGTGCTGTCCACTTAAACTTCTACTACACTGTTTATGTTTTTCGCACATAACCACTGCGACCTTAAGGTCTGTTGATCGTCTTCCCCATCATAGCTGTTTTTTGCAGCAGCACACAGCTCGGTCATCAGTTACAGAGCCCCAATGAACTCCAGTATCTAAGAGGGCTTCGAAGAGGCTAAATCCGCACTTCTTTTATTCCAAGTCCAAGACATTCTTTGGGTAGGCTCGCAATGACAAGGCATTCTGTAACATTCTCTTTCCCACAGAATCTACACTTGCCAGTTTATGTTGAGCCAATTCTCATCATATGCTTCCTAAGGCGATAATGTCCTGTTAGAAAGCCAGTGAGAAGACGTAACTTATTCTATTCTTACTGACATTGCAGTTCAAAAGTTAAGTATACCACAGAAGGGTTCTTGGCTATAAGTGGCTTTCATGCTCCCTTTCTGGCTAGCTTGTAAGTCCTTCGTTCCTTTCGAATCCGGGAGTGACTAGACCTTCACTAAAGAGACCTTTTCATTCTTGCCTACTTTTATTGGGTTTTCTTCGGCACATTAGCTTTGATACGATGATATAAGGGTTCACTGCTTTGACGCAGCTGACTATCAGAATGTATCACTACCATGATCTCATCCTACTTACCTAAAAAACTTTCGTAGCCATTTTGTCTGATTTCGTCCACGAATCGCCTTCATTAAAAGTGGAAGCGTTGGTGAAGGTTCCAAACACATACCAAAACAATTTTACATCTCTTCAGGACTTTCCAGAAGAAGCCTCAGCGTATGCTTGTAAGAGAAAGTCGGGAAATATAGCGAAGAGGTAACGAATGTCAAACTTAACCAACACAGTCCAATTGATGGACCCATTATGGCTCTATACCTGCAACAAAACGATGTAAACCTATTGAATCACCATTTTTAAGTCCGGTTTACAATAGTAGAGTTCGGTGGTGGAGTACATGCTCTTTCCCTACTAGCACAACGTAAAAGATTGAGCTAGTGACTCTACTATCCTATCCCCACTTCACAATTCTTTCAGATTCCTTCTCTTTCAGATTTTTGCTATTGATCATTAAATGAGTGCATTCATTTCATTTACATCTTTCAGGAAGAAAAGAGCTGCCCTTCACATAAGCAATGAGTGCTTGGCATCTTATGGAATTGCTATAACTTATCCCAAGTATTCAGAATACTCAAATATTCTCAAAGCTGGTCTGGATAGAATAGTTCAAGGAGGTTTTGTTACTAAAATAAAGAATGACGTTGAATGGTTAGTGCTGAGATCAGCATCTGGAAAGTTACTGGCAGTGAGTATTTCGAATATCTGGGTCTCAAGATTGACCTCAGCTACTGGTTTTTTGAGAGAAGCAGTCAAAGTTGAGCTTTTCACTTTATACAAGCTTGAAAACCTAAAAATTCTCCTCTTCTTTTGAACAGACCACGTAAAGGGTTTTCCAATATGAGGTGTTATTTTGAATAGCCCGCTATTTCGGTAGATGTCACGTTTGAAGCTGTCATTTTTTGATATTTGACAAAAAGCAACTACGCCATTAATAAAAATGGAACGATACACGTTTCAAGAAAGCATTGAAATTATTAAAATTCACTATAAAATGGTAAAAATTTGTCAGAGACGGTTCGTAAAACTCGAACATTTTTAGGTCGTCGTGAAGCACCTTGTCGGACAGCAATAAAGAAAATGGTGGAAAAAATCGAGCTGTTGTGACAAGTTAGTGATGTGAAGAATAAAAACCCGTGCACGTCCGCTCAAGAACAGCCCAGAATAATGCTGCTGTAGCTGAAAATGTTGACGAAAACCCAGGTTTTCCATTCCCACATTTATGATTTTTAATTGCCGAAATTGGATAGTATTGATCTGGACAACGTTTGCTTTCAACAGACGAAACCGTTGATCTTTTGCGGGAAAGTTTTCCGGACCGTGTTATCTCCCGAAGAGGTGATCACAATTGGCTACCGAGATCTTGTGATTTAACACCTTGCGACTTCTTCCTTTGGGGCCACGTGAAAGAGAAGGTCTATAGTAGGAGAGCTGGCACGAATTTTTGGGCAGGTATTTGAGGCAAGCTGAAAACTTGTCAGATGCCTCTCCTATTATATCCCAACTCGGGATTGCAGATCTGGCTGGTGAGTAGCGGGGCTAAATCAACCCCTACATTTTTAATGGCCTGGCAGGTAGAAAGCCCTACCGAAATGATCTGTCTTTTTGGGAATCTTATTTTTTAGTATAAGTAACACTCCATTAAAATTTCAAGCTGCCTCAAAAACATTTTCTATAATTTTTTGCAAAATATTTTTGCACGCGTCTGGCAATGTTAAAACCCCGATTGAATTATTTGGCAGCTTGAAATTTTAATGGAGTGTTACTTATAACTAAAAAATAAGATCCCCAAAAAGGCAGATCATTTCGGTAGGGCTTTCTACCTGCCAGGCCATTAAAAATGTAGGGGTTGATTTAGCCCCGCTACTCACCAGCCAGATCTGCAATCCCGAGTTGGGATATAATAGGAGAGGCATCTGACAAGTTTTCAGCTTGCCTCAAATACCTGCCCAAAAATTCGTGCCAGCTCTCGGACTACTACGCAAATAGCCCAGCGTCGATTCAAGACCTCAAAGATGGAATTCGCGAGGCTATCGAGGACATAGGCAGCCACTTTGAGATTTGGTTATGAAAAATTTCATTAAAAGGATATGGTCCTGTAAGCGTGGGTCGTGGTGGTCATTTGCCTGATGTTCTTTTCACTATTAAGGTATAGCTTTTCCTTATAATGAAAAATGGCATTTTTTTGAATATCAAAACAACACCTCTTATTGGAAAACCCTTTATTTTATCGAGTGTAACTATTTTTCTTAATTTTTCCAGGCATCAAGTGGTAAAGCAAATCCTCTTGTAGTAGAAGATAGAGCCTTGACTCTTGATGACACCCAAGGGATGTTTCTTCTTCTCGCTATAGGTTTTGTACTAGGAGGCGCCTGTCTATTTTTCGAAATATTTGGGGGGTGCTTCAACTTGTGCAAGAAAAAAGATAGATTTTCTAAGAGTGGTAGCATACCCAGTAACCCACGTTCATACAATGGCTTAAGTCCTCAACAACTTGGTTACCGTACAAGAGTAGTATCTACAATAAATGTATACGCTAGGAACATATCCAGATTAGCTAATGACTATGACGTATCAAACGCACAAACGGAAGTACCAGTGGATGATACATTGAAGGACAGAGCTACTTCAGAGCAGCTGGAAGAAGAGAGAAATGATTTGGATGAAATTGATAGAGAAATAAACGCTTTGTTTGATTTTGAAGAGTATTTCGAGGAGAGAAACACCAGGAGTTTGAATTTGGAAGAGAAATACTTGGAATAGAGACTGAGAAGTACAGTAGAGACTCGATAATCCGGAGAACGATAATCCGGATATTTACTAGTCCGGATTGCCGTCAAGATTGTTGTATTATGTACTTATAATCCGGATTGCAAGACTCAGTAATCCGAATTTCTATCGTTGCATACGTGGTTTACGGTTTCTAACTTGTCGTAATTCAATTTCTATGACGACGATCGGGCATTCTTTTGGTATATAATAGTGCACAATGGTATAAGACAAAAAAGTCAGACAAGAATAATTAATTAGTGAAATGGAATGTTTCTACCTCCAAACCATACAGCTTTGATACAGCATATGGATCATAATGATATTAAATTAACAAAACTGAAATACCGAAAAGGCCTTTTAGCACATTTTTTCGATCCTCGAAGACGAGGATAATGTTAGCAAATGCATTTAGAGCATAGATCAATTCGATACAGTCTGTTTATTCCATAACTCATGGCAATTACTGATATTCAGCTTCTGAAGATATACAGGAGAAAGTTATTGTTCAGCATACTTTTTCCCTTACAGTAGAAAACGTTAAATATCTAATTATCCAAATAATATTTTTGTTTTATGATTTCGATAATAAAGCCTATATTTATTTCAACCGTTTTTTAAGTTGCATCTTTACTAAATTGTGACGCGGTATACCGGATCCTCATTAATCCGGATCATCCCTTGCATTAATTGATCCGGATTATCGAGTCTCTACTGTATCATGATTCTGCCTTAATATCATGTTGGTTACACTGATGGCCCATTAGAATTGAATTTTACTTAAGGGGCCTCGAACTACCCACATTGAGCTCATTTTTTTCAAAGCCCTGGGAAGTGAATCTTCTATTTTACACAAGGAGATCATGGCTGTCTAAATGTCTTAAAATGATCATTTGTACCAAATGGCAAAATCAGCAGATGAGATTTGCAGGCTTTGTGGATGAGAAGCAGAAACAACTGAACACATGGTATGCAAATCTCCAGAGCTGGCCTGCCTAAGAACAATTCATATGGGAAAACCGGTCTTGAACAAACAGAAGTAACGGCCAAGGCTCCTAAAGAAGTTTTCGGTTTTATCAACGCCATTGACGACCATAAATGAGTGAGGCAGAGAAAAAAGATCTACATGGTCCTAGTTATCAGGCTAACCTAGCCATGACGACCCCAGTTAATAATAATGAGCTCATTTTGGCACGAAATACATACTACTCAAGAATGTCGCACACAATTTTAAGTTCGATTGAATATAATTCACACATATATTTATACAGGGTGTCCCGGATAATGTGGGAAATCTCTCGGATTCAGATAGAACATAAAAAAGAAGATGACAAGTTACCATAATTTTTTTTCCAAGCGGCCCTCCCTACGAAGATACGACCTCTTAAATGACGCCACTGGAAATTCATTTTAGTTTTTACTTCTTTCATTTTTTTTCGAAAACGGTTCATTCTATCGACACTGAACAAGCGTACCTTTTCTTTAGCTTAATCTTCAAGGTATCCAAATTTGTTTTTTTAGTACCTTATCATACAGAGTGTTTAAAAATGTAAGCATTAAAATATACAACCCAGTCCGCCCCTGGTAAACTGAACAAGCTAATTGAAATTTGAGTGCGGTGATCTAAGAGGCCCTTAATACTATTAATCATAAAATATTCATCAAATTATATCGAGTAGTTTGAAACTTATTCCACTAAAATGGATTTCCAGTGGCGTCATTTAGGAGGTCGTATCTTCGTAGGAAGACCGCTAGGAAAAAAAAATTATGGGAACTTGTCATCTTCATTTTTCATGTTCTATCTGAATCCGAGAGATTTCCCACATTTTCCAGAACACCCTGTATATTGATGTATTCATATACATGGAATAAAATATGTTCATCTTATGCAGTTGTTCTTGTTTTCATTTTAGACTGTTTTTGTAGGAGTCCTTGATTTGAAGTCAGAACCCTTTAATATCCTTAATTTTCAGTGTTCAGTGTTTACCTGACCTAAATCAGCTGTAAAATTTCCTAATAGAGATCGCACTAATAAGCACAAACACGCAAAAAATATTGTGAAATCTCACGAAAATCGGGAACAATGAAACGGTAATTCGCAAATAAATTCTAGTATCTATATGTGGAAACGAAGCTCCTGTATGAACGTCATTTATTTGCATATATTTGAACACGTTAATCTCTTAAGATTACTGAGAAAGTAGCTGAAAGGATTAGTAACCTCAATAACAAAATATAAACTGCTTCCTCATGGCCGTGAAAAGGTCAATTTTTAGGAATTAATGGATTTAATTAAATTGAGTTCAACCCTGTTGAAGCATTGAAATCAACAATTTAATCATGAAGAATATTTCGTGCACTATTAGAACATTCGATTTTTTCAAAAGATGTTTGACACTATAACAAATGATCCGAACTCGCGCTTTAGCTTGCTATGCAGTTCCAGAATCTTCACGAACCCCTGGAAAGGGACTGATATATCTTCATAACTGATACTTTCTTTACCCAAAGACCAGACTTCATTTTGACCCAGACGTTCGAGACCAATCCTATCTCAAAATTCGAAAATTTCAGACGTTTTGTCGAAACCATAGCATGCTGTTCACCTAGGAACAAGCGCGAAAAAATGCATGCATTTTCAGTTAGGGATTCCCGAATAAAGCCTCACACCGAAACAATATCGAAATGTTTTTATGACAGACAGAATTTGCGAAAATAAATATTTGACTATTTGTTCAGGGATCACCTGCAACAATTAGCTCCTTTGAATTTTGATATTATCTGATTATTCGACTCAAGTTCGGCCACTATTGCTACGAAAAATGGTGAAGTGATCAGTAAGAAAATGAAATTACTTTGGATTACATTACTTTATTATTTGGTGAGTAGGGGTAGATTTATTTTTGTTTTTTCATGCATGAAAATAATGTTGTTGAGGGTTGTCAGTTTAGATTAGGGTTCTACTTCCTCAAAAATAAAATTTAAAGATTTAGGAAAAGCCCTGAGCAGGTGAACCCAATTTTCTATTAAATTGCCATCACAAACCCTTACAAATAGTAACTATCATCTCGAACAGAACACCCATTATTACTATTAAATTAAAAATACAGTGTAACTTCCCTATAGCGAACGTCTGTACAACGAATTTCTCTATATAACGAATTTCGTACAAGACATTGCACTTGAATTCAAATTCCTTGTTAAAACACCCTCAAAACGAAGTAAATCTCTCTATAACGAAATATTCAAAGACATCACTCTTTGAATGGGTATTGGTAAGAAGGTATAAGGTGGGTTTTTTCCGAATTTTTCCGGACGTACGTAATAAATCCTGACATCAAACTAAAACTAAATCATTAAGGAGGGCAGAGATCCTCTGAAACAGTTTCAAATACACCCCCCTGGTTGTTTGGTTCCAATCTAACCATTACGCTAGTGTGGAAATTGTGAGAAAATGTCTAAAAAGAAGTGCTCAAGTTGGAATGATAAATTTGAATTTATTAGTGAAGTCGACCGCGACATTGCCAACTATAAAAACACATTTCCTGTATAACGAAATTTCTGCATTACGAAATATTCAAAGAACAATCACTCTTCCAATGGGTATTGGTAAGAAGTATAGGAGTGGGTTTTTTTTCAGAAATTTTTCCAGGCGTACGTATAAATCCCGACCTTAAACTAAATCATTACGGCGGACAAAGAGATCCTTCTGAAACAGTTTTAAATACACCCCTGGCTGTTTGGTTTCAATCTAACCATTACGCTAGTGTGAAAGTGGTGCGAAAATTTCCAAGTAAGTGCTTAAGTTTGAAGGATAATTTATCAGTGAAGTCGACAGCGACATTGCCGACTATAAAAACAAATTTTCTGCATAACGAAATTCTTTATAACGAATTTTTTTTGCGAATTTAGCGATTTCGTTATAGGGAAGTTCCACTGTATATTGAAATCATCAAAATACCTCTCAAAATTTCAATGGACACGATTCCAATATGTTTTATATACAAAAATCTAACTTTCGGGATTAAACTCACTTTTTAACAGAATAATATGATGAATATGGAATATTTCAGATACAAACGACTTCTGGATCCAGTCTCATAGATTGCGATAACAAAGGATTCATATGCTACGACAGAACAAGATTTTATCAATGCGTAGAAATAGGAAATTCGACATTTGTGATCGGGAGCCCACAAGAATGTCCGCCAGGTTTGATCTGCGATGACCTTTCGGACTTGGAATGTGATGAACCCGAGAACATACCAACAACGAAAAAGAAACCAACAAAAACGACTACAATACAGACAACAACTAAGGTTACCACGACGAATACACCATGGATTTCAACATCAGAATCGACGACAGTGAGACCAACAGAAACAACAAAGTCGACCTGGATATATAATACTACAACTGAAGCCACCACCAAGAGTGAACCACCATCATACACCACATCTTGGTACGGATCGACAAGTCAACACAATGTTACAGAACCTTCTGGAACTGGAACAACTGAATTTGCAACCTCTTCAACGACCGGTAGAGCTTCTTCTGGATCAACAACTGATTCCACTGAGCCTTATGGAAACAGAACAAGTTCATCTGAGAGAACGAGCGAAACTGAACCAACTCCAGCACCAACTAGAGCCTCTTCTGAATCGAGCAGCTCAGAAACTGATACCACAGTCACTCCAAGCACAAAAACAACTGCGTCTGAGGGAACAAGTGAAACTGAACCAACTCAGGCACCAACAAGAGCCTCTTCTGAATCGAGCAGCTCAGAAACTGATACCACAGTCACTCCAAGCACAAAAACAACTGCGTCTGAGGGAACAAGTGAAACAGAGCCAACTCAGGCACCAACAAGAGCCTCTTCTGAATCGAGCAGCTCAGAAACTGATACCACAGTCACTCCAAGCACTAAAACAACTGCATCTGAGGGAACAAGTGAAACAGAGCCAACTCAGGCACCAACAAGAGCCTCTTCTGAATCGAGCAGCTCAGAAACTGATACCACAGTCACTCCAAGCACTAAAACAACTGCATCTGAGGGAACAAGTGAAACAGAGCCAACTCAGGCACCAACAAGAGCCTCTTCTGAATCAAGCAGCACAGAAACTGATACCACAGTAACTCCAAGCACTAAAACAACTGCATCTGAGGGAACAAGTGAAACAGAGCCAACTCAGGCACCAACAAGAGCCTCTTCTGAATCGAGCAGCTCAGAAACTGATACCACAGTCACTCCAAGCACTAAAACAACTGCATCTGAGGAAACAAGTGAAACAGAGCCAACTCAGGCACCAACAAGAGCCTCTTCTGAATCGAGCAGCTCTGAAACTGATACCACAGTCACTCCAAGCACAAAAACAACTGCATCTGAGGAAACAAGTGAACAGAGCCAACTCAGGCACCAACAGAGCCTCTTCTGAATCGAGCAGCTCAGAAACTGATACTACAGTCACTCCAAGCACTAAAACAACTGACTGCATCTGAGGAAACAAGTGAAACAGAGCCAACTCAGGCACCAACAAGAGCCTCTTCTGAATCGAGCAGCTCAGAAACTGATACCACAGTCACTCCAAGCACAAAAACAACTGCACACTGAGGAAACAAGTGAAACAGAGCCAACTCAGGCACCAACTAGAGCCTCTTCTGAATCAAGCAGCACAGAAACTGATACCACAGTAACTCCAAGCACTAAAACAACTGCATCTGAGGGAACAAGTGAAACAGAGCCAACTCAGGCACCAACAAGAGCCTCTTCTGAATCGAGCAGCTCAGAAACTGATACCACAGTCACTCCAAGCACTAAAACAACTGCATCTGAGGGAACAAGTGAAACAGAGCCAACTCAGGCACCAACAAGAGCCTCTTCTGAATCGAGCAGCTCAGAAACTGATACCACAGTCACTCAAGCACTAAAACAACTGTATCTGAGGAAACAAGTGAAACAGAGCCAACTCAGGCACCAACAGAGCCTCTCTGAATCGAGCAGCTCAGAAACTGATACCACAGTCACTCCAAGCACTAAAACAACTGCATCTGAGGGAACAAGAGGAACAGAGCCAACTCAGGCACCAACAAGAGCCTCTTCTGAATCAAGCAGCTCAGAAACTGATACCACAGTCACTCCAAGCACTAAAACAACTGCATCTGAGGGAACAAGTGAAACAGAGCCAACTCAGGCACCAACAAGAGCCTCTTCTGAATCGAGCAGCTCAGAAACTGATACCACAGTCACTCCAAGCACTAAAACAACTGCATCTGAGGGAACAAGTGAAACAGAGCCAACTCAGGCACCAACAAGAGCCTCTTCTGAATCGAGCAGCTCAGAAACTGATACCACAGTCACTCCAAGCACTAAAACAACTGCATCTGAGGGAACAAGTGAAACAGAGCCAACTCAGGCACCAACAAGAGCCTCTTCTGAATCGAGCAGCTCAGAAACTGATACCACAGTCACTCCAAGCACTAAAACAACTGCATCTGAGGGAACAAGTGAAACAGAGCCAACTCAGGCACCAACAAGAGCCTCTTCTGAATCGAGCAGCTCAGAAACTGATACCACAGTCACTCCAAGCACTAAAACAACTGCATCTGAGAGTACAAGCGAAACTGAACCAACTCAGGCACCAACAAGAGCCTCTTCTGAATCGAGCAGCTCAGAAACTGATACCACAGTCACTCCAAGCACTAAAACAACTGCATCTGAGGGAACAAGTGAAACAGAGCCAACTCAGGCACCAACAAGAGCCTCTTCTGAATCGAGCAGCTCAGAAACTGATACCACAGTCACTCCAAGCACTAAAACAACTGCATCTGAGGGAACAAGTGAAACAGAGCCAACTCAGGCACCAACAAGAGCCTCTTCTGAATCGAGCAGCTCAGAAACTGATACCACAGTCACTCCAAGCACAAAAACAACTGCGTCTGAGGGAGGGAACAAGTGAAACAGAGCCAACTCAGGCACCAACTAGAGCCTCTTCTGAATCGAGCAGCTCTGAAACTGATACCACAGTCACTCCAAGCACAAAAACAACTGCGTCTGAGGGAACAAGTGAAACCGAGCCAACTCAGGACCAACTAGAGCCTCTTCTGAATCGAGCAGCTCTGAAACTGATACCACAGTCACTCCAAGCACAAAAACAATGCATCTGAGGGAACAAGTGAAACCGAGCCAACTCAGGCACCAACTAAAGCCTCTTCTGAATCGAGCAGCTCAGAAACTGATACCACAGTGACTCCAAGCACAAAAACAACTGCGTCTGAGGGAACAAGTGAAACAGAGCCAACTCAGGCACCAACAAGAGCCTCTTCTGAATCGAGCAGCTCTGAAACTGATACCACAGTCACTCCAAGCACAAAAACAACTGCGTCTGAGGAAACAAGTGAAACCGAGCCAACTCAGGCACCAACTAGAGCCTCATCTGAATCGAGCAGCTCTGAAACTGATACCACAGTCACTCCAAGCACAAAAACAACTGCGTCTGAGGGAACAAGTGAAACCGAGCCAACTCAGGCACCAACTAGAGCCTCTTCTGAATCGAGCAGCTCTGAAACTGATACCACAGTCACTCCAAGCACAAAAACAACTGCGTCTGAGAGGAAACAAATGAAACCGAGCCAACTCAGGCACCAACTAGAGCTCTTCTGAATCGAGCAGCTCTGAAACTGATACCACAGTCACTCCAAGCACAAAAACAATGCGTCTGAGGGAACAAGTGAAACAGAGCCAACTCAGGCACCAACTAGAGCCTCTTCTGAATCGAACAGCTCTGAAACTGATACCACAGTCACTCCAAGCACAAAAACAACTGCGTCTGAGGAACAAGTGAAACCGAGCCAACTCAGGCCACCAACTAGAGCCTCTTCTGAATCGAGCACCTCAGAAACTGATACCACAGTCACTCCAAGCACAAAAACAACTGCGTCTGAGGGAACAAGTGAAACCGAGCCAACTCAGGCACCAACTAGAGCCTCTTCTGAATCGAGCAGCTCTGAAACTGATACCACAGTCACTCCAAGCACAAAAAGAACTGCGTCTGAGGGAACAAGTGAAACCGAGCCAACTCAGGCACCAACTAGAGCCTCTTCTGAATCGAGCAGCTCAGAAACTGATACCACAGTGACTCCAAGCACAAAAACAACTGCGTCTGAGGGAACAAGTGAAACAGAGAACTCAGGCACCAACTAGAGCCTCTTCTGAATCGAGCAGCTCTGAACTGATACCACAGTCACTCCAAGCACAAAAACAACTGCGTCTGAGGAAACAAGTGAAACCGAGCCAACTCAGGCACCAACTAGAGCCTCTTCTGGTTCGAGCAGCTCAGAAACTGATACCACAGTGACTCCACGCACACAAAACAAACTGCGTCTGAGGGAACAAGTGAAACAGAGCCAACTCAGGCACCAACTAGAGCCTCTTCTGAATCGAGCAGCTCAGAAACTGATACCACAGTGACTCCAAGCACAAAAACAACTGCGTCTGAGGAACAAGTGAAACAGAGCCAACTCTAAGGCACCAACTAGAGCCTCTTCTGAATCGAGCAGCTCTGAAACTGATATCACAGTCACTCCAAGCACAAAAACAACTGCGTCTGAGGAAACAAGTGAAACCGAGCCAACTCAGGCACCAACTAGAGCCTCTTCTGAATCGAGCAGCTCTGAAACTGATACCACAGTCACTCCAAGCACAAAAACAACTGCGTCTGAGGGAACAAGTGAAAACCGAGCCAACTCAGGCACCAACTAGAGCCTCTTCTGAATCGAGCAGCTCTGAAAAACTGATACCACAGTCACTCCAAGCACAAAAACAACTGCGTCTGAGGAAACAAGTGAAACCGAGCCAACTCAGGCACCAACTAGAGCCTCTTCTGAATCGAGCAGCTCTGAAACTGATACCACAGTCACTCCAAGCACAAAAAACAACTGCGTCTGAGGGAAACAAGTGAAACAGAGCCAACTCAGGCACCAACTAGAGCCTCTTCTGAATCGAGCAGCTCTGAAACTGATACCACAGTCACTCCAAGCACAAAAACAACTGCGTCTGAGGGAACAAGTGAAACCGAGCCAACTCAGGCACCAACTAGAGCCTCTTCTGAATCGAGCAGCTCTGAAACTGATACCACAGTCACTCCAAGCACAAAAAAAACTGCGTCTGAGGGAACAAGTGAAACCGAGCCAACTCAGGCACCAACTAGAGCCTCTTCTGAATCGAGCAGCTCTGAAACTGATACCACAGTCACTCCAAGCACAAAAAAAACAACTGCGTCTGAGGAAACAAGTGAAACCGAGCCAACTCAGGCACCAACTAGAGCCTCTTCTGAATCGAGCACCTCAGAAACTGATACACAGTCACTCCAAGCACAAAAAGAAACTGCGTCTGAGGGAACAAGTGAAACCGAGCCAACTCAGGCACCAACTAGAGCCTCTTCTGAATCGAGCAGCTCAGAAACTGATACCACAGTGACTCCAAGCACAAAAACAACTGCGTCTGAGGGAACAAGTGAAAACAGAGCCAACTCAGGCACCAACTAGAGCCTCTTCTGAATCGAGCAGCTCTGAAACTGATACCACAGTCACTCCAAGCACAAAAACAACTGCGTCTGAGGAAACAAGTGAACCGAGCCAACTCAGGCACCAACTAGAGCCTCTTCTGATTCGAGCAGCTCAGAAACTGATACCACAGTGACTCCAAGCACAAAAACAACTGCATCTGAGGGAACAAGTGAAACAGAGCCAACTCAGGCACCAACAAGAGCCTCTTCTGAATCGAGCAGCTCAGAAACTGATACCACAGTGACTCCAAGCACAAAAACAACTGCGTCTGAGGGAACAAGTGAAACAGAGCCAACTCAGGCACCAACTAGAGCCTCTTCTGAATCGAGCAGCTCTGAAACTGATACCACAGTCACTCCAAGCACAAAAACAACTGCGTCTGAGGAAACAAGTGAAACCGAGCCAACTCAGGCACCAACTAGAGCCTCTTCTGAATCGAGCAGCTCTGAAACTGATACCACAGTCACTCCAAGCACAAAAACAACTGCGTCTGAGGGAAACAAGTGAAACAGAGCCAACTCAGGCACCAACTAGAGCCTCTTCTGAATCGAGCAGCTCTGAAACTGGTACCACAGTCACTCCAAGCACAAAAACAACTGCGTCTGAGGGAACAAGTGAAAACGAGCCAACTCAGGCACCAACTAGAGCCTCTTCTGAATCGAGCAGCTCTGAAACTGATACCACAGTCACTCCAAGCACAAAAACAACTGCGTCTGAGGGAACAAGTGAAACCGAGCCAACTCAGGCACCAA